>UELV01069594.1:1222-51728 GCA_900490015.1 Megastigmus stigmatizans
GGGGGGGGGGGGGGGAGGGGAGGGGGGAGGGAGCTGGATTTCGATGTTTTCGTTTTATCGTCATTCAAGGTATATTTACCTACAGATGGGATAATTTGGTGACTGCAGCTCGCGGTGGTATAGAGCGCACGAGCAGGATTGAAATGAGCTTTGTTTTTCTCGTGTGGTATAACGAGAGGGAAACGATTTGGATTTCTTTGCGAGCTTGGAACCTGGATTTTAATTGCGGTATGGGCATTTTGTAGTATGAGCCTGTCATTTGTATATAGGACACGCTTCGGGAAACTTGGGTGTACTTTTACCGGCGAGCCGCGCGCGTACAAGGAAATCTCTGCAGCTTCGAGAAATACTTGCGCTCTTCGGATAAAAAGAATCACGGACTTCAAGGAAATTACTCGTATAATCAGCGCGGTAAAGTTTTGGGTTCGATGTGCGTAAAAATAACTATATATAGAGCACATTTCGAACATAACGAAAGAAGTTTTACAATCTATAGAAAACGTTGGTAAGGATCGAGTTTAAGTTATTATATAAACGTAATTGCACGGTATCTTTTATTTAGCAATGGATTCTTATGAATAACAATAATGGTGTATGACTGCAATCAATAAGAAATTCAAAAAAGATATATTTTATTCATTGAATTGATTCATCGAAATTGATTGAAATGCAAGAGATATGAATGTATAATTTTAATTGTTCACAATAGATGATACTAAACTTAATAAATTGAATGTTTGTTGCTAAAAAATCATTTTTCGTAAGAAGTAAACAAACAGTGCACTAAAAGTAAATTGTTTTTGTCAGAATCAGATCTTTGATTGCGATAATAAAAGACTTGGATGACGCAACCAAACTTTGATTCTCACTCAAATTGTGTTCTTTTAGTATGAGATAATATATATGGTTAGATAAGATATTTATTTTGAAAATCCTTTTTGTACATACATGTAGTAATATTTTTTGTTCTTAATGTAGTTACAAAATTTGGAATTACTTAAAATTATTCAATTTACATTTAATCGTTTGCATATTTGCACAAATGGGTTTGTTTTTTAAATTTAAAAGTGCTAAACAGAAAAATTCATTTGATTTTATTGATTACATGAATACGTAAATATATTAATAAATTAAGTTAGCTTTTATCATTGACTTTAAAACGAAAAACCAAACATTCATCCTGTGTACTCGTAATGGTTTTTTTTTTCTCAACTATTACTTCGATAAGTGAACGTATGCCATTCTCTTCTTGCAATATTCTACATCGATAAGTTTCAGAAATATATAATGCTTTTCTTTTTCAATATCAAACAGAGAATTTATAATTTTGCAATACAGTTACATTAGATTATATATATGATTGCTAAGCCAAAGAATAAAATAATCCGATTCTTTATGGAAAGTACAATTATTGCTCTAATTGCCGTTTCATTAGAGCTATACCAAAAACCACGTCGCTACAGACGTAATGAAACCAAAAGCTTTGTGCTCAATGATTACCAACGCTCCCGAAAATCGTCTTACAAACGCTATTTTAACGTGTATAAAAACGAAATCATCTTATATATATATAAGCACAGCCATAAGCGTGAGTGAACCGAGGCGTTGACGGCGGCAGAGAGCAGAGTCGCACAAACGGCCGGCCTACATATCTATCGTGCTATACACCATTAAAGCCACATCACATCCACACGTATATATTTATCGCGATAAGAACGCGCTTAGAATACGCGCGGGATGTTCGCGGTAAATAGAGAGAGAGAGAGAGAGAGAGAGAGAGAGAGAGAGAGAGAGAAGACAGAGCGTGGCAGTAGAACGAAGCTCCGACGGATCGAGATACATATATGTACGGGGAAAGAGAAAGGAGAAAGAAATTGCGTGTGCTTGCTGCAAGTATGTATAGAGACGTAAATTAACCCCTCGTACTTAGGGCTGGATTCGATCGCTTGCTGTCGAGGTCATCTTTATCGCGTGCCGAACGAATGAGATGTTAACATCTATATTATTATAGGAGTTAATGTAATGTTCGGAAACCCTTACGTGGAATTCTTTATAAATAATTCAGAGATAAAAGGTGCAGCTCTTTATACGGCATCCATACTAAATTGAAACGTGTATTTGTGACGATTACTTTGGCATTTATTTAATGCGATCCTATTCGTATAATAAAAATTCGCTTTTTATCCTATGAATAAGCACTTAATCCCTTCCCACTTATATTATTTGTATTTGTGATATGTTCAACATGAAATTTGAATGATTTTAATGGTTTGAAAGATAATCAGTTTTTTGAATTAGTTCCCTAATGAAAGCGAGAGATATTCAACGCTAAATTTTTCAATTCAAGTTATAAATAGTACATTTTGCAGACATACAAAAATAACTCCAATTACAGATAGACAGTGGTAATTATCGGCTTCTTCAACTGTATCATATGTAATGATCGTTTGCTAATAATTCTGACAAAGAAATCTAGTTAGGTATTTTTTCTGCAATGATGCTAGCTCCAAAAAATACAATTGTCCAGGTTCATTAATAAGCTTAATTAAATTAGTAAATATTAAAAATTTGCATGACTATAATGTTAATAACCACAATACACATGGCACGCAATTGAACTAAATGTAATATACTATACACATTAGATAGACATCGAGTAATTGCCTTCAAAGATCTTTGATAATTATTATTATTCGTGTCCAATTACTGATGCGATCCAGAGGCGATTAAAATGTAGTATAGAAGTTACTATGCAGCATCGACACCTGTAATTTGATGTTATTAACAGTCTATTTATTATTGTCAAGTAGAAACAACGAGGCTTCATTACTTTTGTATAATTCGAATAAATTGAGATAGTTAGCATATATAAGTAAACATTGCTTTCAAGGTGAATTCATGCTCTAGTTTCAAAGCGTCCTAGTAATCATGAACTTCTAGTATTTAAATCAGTATCTACATCTTGCTTGTCTCCAATTTATATTCAATGTTTAACTCTCATGAGAGGTAGTGATGCTTAAATGAGTCCTCTTTGCATATGTATTGGTGTACCTGAACTGTTATTAAACATTATTTCGAAAACTTCAACTCACGAGGAGACGACCGGTGACGTGGTTTCTGGATTTGCATGAAACTTTCAGGAACTACTCTTTGTGCAAAATAACGAGACCTGTGCCTCGGCATTTTTTATGGTCAGGTCTAACTTTTGAAGATATTGACCATTCCGTATTGATTTTATCCATTGGAATATATATTTATATATATGTTATGTAGTGTAAAAGCGAATGTAAAAGGAAACGCTGATACATAATGGTCCGTTATTTTAGTACAAAAAAGTAATTCTTGGAAGTTTCCTTGTCAGTATTAAATAAAAACTACACAAATTTTTTAATTAATAGTAATATTTTTTAATTATTACACATTGCACACGTAATGCCAGAGTAATGCCAATTAAACTTTTTGCAACCTCTACTGAAACCGTGTCCATTTCCTCTCGTTCCTCGCTATTCTTGATAATACATCATAGCTATCCGGTCGTCCCGCGTAAAAAAAGCATGTGCAAGTGCCTTACGGTGAAACCTTGCAATGTAATCACGGCAGGCTTACTTATGCACATGTGATTGTCGTTTGGAAATTGAAAATTGAAGAGCAAAAGTTACACGAGCAACGGAATCGCGGAAACTTCATACGTAAATCTAAATTACTTAAATCATCATCTAGATAAATTGAATTAAGCGTATTTCATAATTATTTTCGTGATTCTGCTTTGCAGCTCTGCTCTTCAATTATACCTAGGACTGAAAAATTAATTTTGTTTTTGTAAAATAGAATATAATACGAATATTTATTGGTAAGATAAGGAAGTTATAAGCAGTTAGGATGCATATATTACATCTGGATGCGCACATACCTGTAATTGGATTCCAATTATTAAGTTCCAGTGTTTTAATACTAAAACATTGCACTGCAATTATGTCATATTTAAGATTTTTTAAATTATAGTACATTACGCAACTAGTGAGCGAAGGAGACTACGTATCTTGTCGAGGGGGAAGTTTTTCGCCCGAGCGAAGCGATGGTGGCAATCACACGAATTCAAGATAACCTGAGCCCACGTGTTGCGTATAATATTTTTCAGGAAATTTTTGCAGGAAATTGAACTTTGCGCATGGAGTTTGAAAAATAATTTGAAACTAAGATTTAAGTGAAAATGTTGTGGCGTTGAAGAATACAAATTTAAAATCAAACTAGCGCGCCCCTGGGCTTCGCACTGGATTGCCTTCGGGCCTTGCATCGCATCATGATGTAAGGCACAACCGTCACCGTTCGCGTTTTGAAAAAAATGTTCAATTGAGAAAAGTTTAGTTTTTTTTTGTGCTCTGCAACTTTTACATTCAACACTTTTATGAGAAATTAATATTTTTTATGTTAATGCCTAAAAAGAGGTCTTTTTACCTTATTTGAGTGATTTAAATCGTTTCCCATTGTTATTTTAAAATAATTCGCTTTTAAAAAAAAAATTTCAATAGAGAAATGTTTCGTTTTTCTTGTGCTCTACAACTTTTATATTTAATACTTTTATGAGAAATTAATATTTTTTATGTTAAAACCAAAAAGGGTTTTTTTTTAATCCAAGCTAAGCGTTTTTTTACCATTTTTCCACTGATATCTGGAAAGGAATTGGTTTGAGAGAAAAATTTAATGTACAAAAAAGATTTTTTGAACAGTATTCAGATCTTGAACTTCGTCTATTTGTACTTCAAAATATATTCATTTTTTTTCAAGATTTAGCTAAAAAACAATTTTTAGACATTTTTAAAAGCTATACCATATTCGAAGCCTTTTAATGGATATAGCCCAAAATAGGAATGTTTCTATTCTATAATATAATAAGTTATTCCCTAAAGTTTCGGCTCGATCCATCAAAAATTCACGGAGAAAACCGGTTAACTTGATACATAACATACATACATTCGTACTAAAAATAAATGCTCAAAATCAATATGTATCATAATAGAAATTTGTTTTGTGCTAGAATATGTGACGTTTGGAGTTTGACACTTTTTGCAATGACAAAAATATAAGGCACTTCCGTGTAGCGGTTGTGCCTAAAAAGAATGAATTATATGTTTATATGAAAAATTCTAAATTATATCGTTTCGAATGAAAACGATATGAAGTACCAAAGCAATCAACGCTTATTGAAATATTTCCTTGTTAAAAAATATACTTTATTATTACTCGCAGGGACGAAGACATACAGTTACTATAAATTACCTATAATCACAAATATTATCCCACGAATGACATAAGAAAACTGATGGTATAAAAAAAAATTTCTGCGAATAATAAAATTTTTTATAAAATTATTGATAATTACTTAAGTGAAGATAATTTTCGACTTAAATTTATGAAGTTTAGAATTAAACTAACTATGTATACTATTTTTTTTTATTAAAAACTTTTCTTTAGTTTTTATGGTGATTAGAAATTAATCTCATTCATTTCTGTTTTCTTCGCTTATTGAACTATTGATTTAGCGGTGAATGTAATCAATGTAATTTTTTAGATTTACTTTTATAAATTGATTACTTTGTGTTTCTGTTTATAGATCAAATCAAATGATAGTTATTATAACTAGTAAACTGTTTTATATAATTTCATAAAATAACCGTAAAAATTCCATAAAAATCTACTGTATTAGGATGCAATATAGATGCGATCCAAAACGACAAATTTTTATTTTTGTTGAAATATTTCATCACTTGTTACTCCTGTCAGATTAAAAATGAATGCGCACATTGAAATTTGAAATCAAATAATTGCACTTCCATGACCAGTGGTGAACTGTATAGGGTTACGTTATAATACAACACAGATAATAACGTCATTGCGACATGATTTAATATCAAGAATCAAAAAAATTCGATACCCTTTACTACTAAGATGACAACAATCAGCTGTCTGGAAAGAATATCTCTTTTGTTCGAACTTGCGTAATTCTTGTCATAAATATTCCAATTGAAACTTTAGCATCATAATGAGCTACTCAACAATCTCCAAACATATGGAAAATTCGTAGGCGACAATCGTCGAAGTTTCGTAAATACCGAGAAGGAAAATAAATATCAAATATGCGCTTGTATCAATAAGGGTAATCTCAACCATGAACCTGCATATTATATACAACAATCATGAATGTTAGCCGGGAGAAGTTATCGACTCTTCTTTTATTAGAGTTTTTAATCTGTTGATCATTTTATATTACAATTAAAAATACGCAACTTGAGATACATTCGTGAAATCGCTTAAAGATTAATAACAATTGTTAACTGCACAACGTCATACAAGCGATGATTTTATCATGCTATTATTAATAATGCTTTTGTTCATGTGATACAGCTATATGCATTTAGTTATTCTTATTATTAAATTTGCTTTTTTGATTTAAATATACTCCGCTAAAGTAATCATGTTCCATTTCACAAAATGATATATAATAATTTTTATTTATTTTTTTTGTAAATTTTTAAATCTTGCTCACTAATTTCTTCCAGCACAAATCAAATGATTATACGGAAATATTATATGCTGAAATTTTTTATCACATGCAATATTCAATAATCATAAATTTCTATGGACTGATCAGCAAAGCGATGCATCAGACTATACACCTACTACAAAAGATGGTACGGTACTATTATTGGAGATTCGATATAAAAAAAATTATTGTCACGCGTCTTAAAAAAATGAAAATCTGAACTTTGCGAAGACTTTGTAATTAATTGATGACGCAGTAATGTAAGCTAATTAAATGCAGTATAAGGTTTTTATCATAAAGATTGTTTTTATAACGTTTATAGTATCGAACCAAAAGTTTTATTTGCAGGCGAAAAGTTTCCTCTCCTGCACATTGTTATTCTAGGCATTTTCTTTATTTCGTTTTATTATGTTTTCTTCCATGTTTAGAAAGCTTATCATCAAAATATGTTTTGAAGCTACAAGACTCAAAATATACTATTCTAGGCTCTATCGTGTACGAATATGTTGCACGTGTGTTTAATCCGAGAATAATATGAAAATAGATGACTCTCGAGATGACTAGATAACTTTGCATATGTAGTACGAAAAACAAATTTATTATTCTCGTTGGTTGAATAAATTTGTCTGAGATGTCATTATTTTAGACTGATCTTTGTACATTTGCATAATAAATATGAAAGTGATGTATTATAACGTGTTTGTTATAATATTTTGAATTAATGCTAGGAGTTCCCAAAACTTGTTTCGTACAGGCGCCACAATATATTACATGTTTATGAGGAATGCTAACGAGATAAGCATTTTACTAGAAAGTATACGAAGCGAAATAAAATTATTACCATGCATATCCAGAAAAATGGTAGCTGCATATTTAATTATAACAGTTATAGATTTCAATAATTTATGTGCAATAACAACCGACTCATACATTTACCTATAAGGATTTTTGGCGTAACTGAAATTTAATTTTAAAAGTGAAATTTCGTATATATTGTTAGGTTCTCAAGCAAAAACTAAAATACGTTCAGCGAGTCATATTATTAAATACTACTATATAGAGTTACAGGTCGATACCTATCTATTTATTTGTACATACATAATTTATAAAGCGATGAATTTAAACAGTAATTTATAATTTCAACTGAAAACTCGATTTTTAATTTTAATTTCTTTAAGAATATTTTTTTCAAATTACAACGGATAATCTTTTATAACATTTAATGTTGACGAAAAAATTTATTTACGTATCCAAACTTTTTATAGTCCAAAATAACTTAAAATCAATACTTTTTTAAAAATAAATATTGATAATATGCTTTGAAATTCAATTAATCATGAAATCATTCTGAGTACAGTAAGTTTAGTACTTTATTATTATATAATTGTTTTTGTAATTAGTGACTTACTAGGAAAACTTTCTATCCCTAGGACATTTACCCCCGTTCAGATATTAAATGGCGAATATGTATATTATAAAATAATTTGAATTAGTTATATAATCAAACTCAACTCCAATTATTTATTTTAGTTAATTAAATTTAAATAAATTAATGAAATACTAGGTCTTAATAGTAAATAAAGTAAATAATGTTAACTAATATCTTTTACAAACATAGGATTATGTATTTCTAAAAATGTATTTTGTAAAAATGTACACGTATATTAAAATTTACGAAAATCGTACTTTATTCGTATAACAAATATATTTATTATAAATCTACTACAAAATACGCTGCGATGTTTTGCCGGCACAAAAGAAGGCACTTATACAAAATAGATTACAGAAAAAATTAGAGGCCATAATTATCGCCGAGACTTATTTTATACTTGATTAAATTCAGTTTCCGCAGCATGTGCGGATCTTACAACGAGGAATCCTTTACTTTGCACTTATATAAACTTAATTCATTTGCATGTCATTTAATAACAAAATGCACTATATAACATCCAACTTCGATACAGAATATTATTATTTTTCTTATATACCAACATTCAAGGACGATTGCTCCTTTTGCACATTAGTGTCACCCGCCTGCATTTATTTTTTTTACTACAATTAATGTTAGTAAATATTTGGTTTTGCAATGTCTCCTCGATTAGTCCTGGCAAGAAAGTCTCGTGCTGTGGCGAATGCCGCATTTCGATCGTCGTACCGTCAAAAAATCACCTTCAATCCTTTTTCCGCTCTTCATGATTCCACGTGCTCACAGCCATTTGGGGACAGAGAATTAATAACATTTGATTTCGTTCGCCGCGAACGAAATGATACATATAATAAGTGTAAAAAAGTATTTCCTTAGCTAAAAAAGAGAACAAACAACCACGAAATCCTCGTTATGTAAGGTTTGACTTGCGTCTTGTATAATTGTATTAATATCGCGCATTCCATTGGATAAACTTCATTATAAAACATTATCGTCGATCGTATAAAATATTCTGTGCATTGTATTATAAATGGAGCGAAAAAAGTACCCTGAATAATGATTACACGCTAAAAGTATATCCTAAGGCAGATATATAAATAAATTACACAAGCCGAGTTAGCTTATAAAAGGCCTCGCTTCTATCGAAACAAAGTCTTGAAGCTTTACCGTAAAAAGAGTAAAGTCGTACCCTAAATCACCATCGAACGCACTTAAAAGTCAACAGTTTTGTTTGTCTATCTAACTTGGTTTTGCTCTCTCCGTATATGTGTTCATCCGAAGTGAAAAGAGATAAAAGAAGAGAGCATTTGAATATTTTGTGGGTTTTCAAAGCTTTTTAGCGGTCAAATTTGCCTTGTTGTGAAACTCACAAAAATCTTATTATGGATACATTTTTTTATTTGTTTATGCAAAAATGCAAGAGATCGATAATTTATCGCGATGACTTGAGTTTCCAACGGAGGAACATGTAAGCGGCGATTCTTAGTACGACGAAGATCAGTAGGAGAGCGAGAACGTCAAGCGTGAAGTCAGCATTTTCCATGTCCAGTTCTTCAAGCGTTTCAGTTGGTTTTTTGAAATGGCAGTATTCCTGAAAAATGATTTAATATATTTAGTAATGCATAAAATAAGGAGCTGAATAAGCTTTCATATTTTCTAAAATAAAGAAACGTTCTACATTCAACAATTGTAGGAATATAAATAAATTTATATTAAAATATTAAAAACTGATAAGAAAATATTAATAAATTATTTGTTAAGAGTCCTTAATATTATCGATTGCATTTCGCGCTTAAAATATGAAAGACTTTTAAAAAATTACCTGTAAGCACTTCAGTTTCCTACGGCCGAAGGAATATGTGGCCAGGGCAGTTCCCTCGAATCCATAGCGGATGTAACTCAGATAAGTGATCCACCTGAGGTACACGGGTATGGCATCAAAACTGACGAAGAAGCCGGAGAACAGCAAGAAAGGCACGGACATGACAGGCGCTAAGAACACACCATTTTGCACATTCATAGCAGCACCGACCACCAGTCCTACGGACTGAGCCACGAAGGATATTAGCAGACACGTTCCTAGGAACATGCTGAAACGGAAGACTTCGGGCGGCTGACTTGTCAAGAAATAAACGATTGTCACGTAGATGATACAGAAAATCGCCTGGAAAATAATGTACAATTAGATTTAAGGATTTGAAAAATGCTACGGTACAATATGAAATATAGTAATTGGTTTTATAAGACTCAAAGTAAATATTTACCTGGAATGGAATATCGGACACCGTTATGGCCAAATAATATGATTTCAACGAATACCATCTATTAAAGCTCTCTTTTAGTAAAACTGGCATCTCCAACGGGACTATAAATAAAATATACATGTAGTAAACATGTGTCTTTGAAGAACACATCATATTTTCGTTTAGTTAATAAACTTACATGATAAGATTGTGATTGTCATTGAAGTGTACATAAGGAACAACATGTTAAAGAACAAGAACCCAAGATTACTGAGGACCTTTGTGGCATCGTCACCAATATCATAGTACAATGCACCAATTAAAAATCCTACCAGAATGTGAGCAAATAACCGAAGATACATAAGTGTCTGAAAGAAAATTAAATAAAGATTAAATTATTTGTATTGCGAATTATAGATTGAGTAAGGAAATTAAGTAAAATTTCGTTGACTTACCCAATCTCTTCTACTGAAAAGTAAAGTCCGCTTTAAGACGATCCAGAACTGAACAAATTCTGATGTAGGATATCTCTCTGGAGTCGCAACCAAAGTTTCGTCAAGGAGAGAAGTATTAACGTTGATATTGTCTTTCTTATCTTCCATCAAAATCGCAACCTCACCTACAACAATTGACCAACAACAATTAGTTATTAATGCAGTGTTTCTATTTATCTTTCTAATGTTGTATCGAGAAGTGCACAGCTACGAGGTTTTTCTAAAGACGATATAATACGACGTACTTTGTTTGGCGATGTCGTTGTTGGCGTAGCTGGTAATGATGCCGCCGTTGCTCTTCTCGTTAACCTTGCCATCGCGGAATTTATCCTCGACGCTGTTCGCGTCATTCTTGTCCTTTGCGTTGGAGTTGCTGTCGTCGGGCGCCGATTCGCCGACCTTCGCGCCGGTATTGTTCAGCACCTCCTTCTCGGGGAACGGATAGCCATCGCGCACGTCGTGCTTGCCGTTCCTGATCGCGTTCACCAGGTTCTTTATGTTGTCGCCGTACTCGCCGCACGACACCTCGATTACTGCAAACAAAATCGAAATCGTTAGCTGTCCGTTTTCAATGGGAAAGCTACCGCAGGACTTTGGAGATGTGTGTATATGTACTCACTGAAGGAGGCGGGATTGTGATAACTGGGACAGTTGAGGCCGAGCGAGCAGAGGAAGGGCACGAGTTGAGAGGTGGATCCTTGGTAGACGCACTGGCCCTCCGCGAGGGTGTACAGAGCGTCGAACATCTCGAACAGACGAGCGCTTGGCTGATGGATCGTGCAGATGATTGTGCGACCGCCTCGGGCCAACGTCTTCAGTAGCGATATACACTGGAAGCACGACGACGAGTCCAGACCACTGAAAACGGCAATTCGTATTTACATTTAATATATTTAATAATTCCTTGATATTATTAAATGTATAAATTAAATAATCTATGCTTCTATTTTATCAAAAGGAACGGTTAATAAACAATAGTGTAAGATTGAAAATATAGTTTAGATGGTACAAGTTCGTATGGAAAAGACTGCAGATTAGTTCATTAAGATGTACATTTATCGAAGTTTTTATATCAGTCTAAGAAGAGTATTTCAGTTTTCGTAGCGGCCAATTATACTTATATATATATGTACAATTATTTTTCTCTATATATAAGCGAATGCTAAATAGTAAACCAGTTTCGAGCGAAAGCAAGCTGTGACAAACCAAAGAAAAAAAAGGTTCAGATCCGATCGTAAACGTGCGTAAGAAAAGCAAAATATAGGATCAACTGTGACGCAGGTAAAGCCGGTTTTGATGCTCAGTATCTTTATGAGTCCTTGCACTTTGAGTCTCCTTTATACTTCAAGTATTCTAAGCGATTAAACTTGATATATCTTCAAAATTTACGCTCGCGTCATTGCTGATATTAATATAACGATTATTTAAATTCAAAAAATCAGAATATTCAACTTGTTGGCGATGGCGTAACAATAATCTGCAGTAATAAATTATAGAGTACCAAGAATTTAGTGGCAGTGCCATGCGAAAGTGTGAAAGTAGGATAAATGTCTTTGTAAACTGGACGCTGAATTTTTCTTTTGGTGGACATAACTCTCTCTTTCTTTGTGCAAAGCATCGGTGCGTTCGCGTCTTTAACTTTCATAATTAAAAGCCGAAATCGTTCGTTGACGCATAATGTATTTTCTTTAAACTATTGGCTATTTAAAATATCCCTGTAATTATTCGTTTCACTTTATACAAAATATATTTAGTGCGTCTTTCTTGTTCACAAAGTATATGTAAGAGATTTTATTTTGGTAAAAAGTACATAGTCATGGTCCGTAACCATTTCAAGCCGTTACAAATCAAACAGTAGAACTCATTTTTTTGTCGTCACTATTATAATAGTTTTGAAGTAAGGATAAAAGACCTTGATACTGAAATATTTGTTCTTTATACTCGAATTTCATTTTGACATTCGCTCATAACATGTAATTAAAATCGAATTTACTTCTTTAGAATTGTGTATAATAAATGTAATTTGAGGGGAACGGTTTTTAAACCAATAGAACTATCAATTATTTTACTTCGAGTAAAATACAAGTTGACTTTGACATTAGACGTTTTTGCGAGCAATCATTAATTCCAAAGCTCTGATGTCAACTGTAGAATCGCTAACAAAAAATATTCTACTCGCTGTAGCACTTTACGCTTGAGAAAAAGCGATGTAATTTATCGAGACCTAGACACACTAATAACTATTCATGAATCTAATTTATATCATACCCAAGTACAGACTTTAAAAGGTTAAACAAAGAACTGTAATTTAATGAAAAATCCTTTAAATCGGTATAGTATAAAGAGTCGTCGAAGAATCGTCAAAACTGTCCTTCATCGGGTTACATTGACTTCTAACGCACGAAGCCCATAAGGACACAAGCGGTACGTATTACGAATTCTCGATGCACGCGCGACGTTTTAGCGCTCTTTTTTTTTTTGTCTTCGACGATATTCGTGGTTCCCATGCAGGTGTACAACGCGCGTATATGTACATACGACGAAAGAGAAACTCTCTCGGCTTATAGCCTCTTGTGTATGCGCGTCGTGCGTATTTCGCCCGAGAGTATATACGAGCTATGGAACTTGGAAGCGAACGTGTACCACGACGTGTCTGCGTAAGACGGAAAATTTTTTTCTTTCTTTCCGCTCGACGCTTTAGATTTAAAGCAGGCGTTTGGATATAAAGAAGTCTGGTTAATTGCAAGGTGATACCGAGTTCCTGTTTCTTGGGCGCGAATCGCTTATTTCATACGGGGGTTCGGTGACGTTTGATTAATTTCTTAAAAAAAAAAAAAAAATCGAGAAATTCGTGGACAGGAACATCGGTTCTGCATCTGAACACACGTAATTTTTACAGTTATAATTGAGGATAATTCCCACAGAGATTTTAACTTTGCGATTCGATACTAAAATTTGCAGATTTTCAGTATTCCAAGAACTCGTTGTTTTTTGCTTTTTCAACTTCTAATACTCATTTTAATTTACAGTCTCGACCTTGCCTTAACAAATCCTTAAAAAACACATTTATTTTTAATTTTACTGTTTGAATAATGTATGGATTTAAATAAAATACACGCAGCAATAACTTATCAGCCAATGTAATCAAGGGTGCAGTTCACGTGATGTAAATCACCTTGCAACGAAATGAGTGTAATTAATAAAGTTGCAGTAGTGGTCAAAAAAAAAAAACATAAGTAAAAAAGCTGATAAAAAAACCAAGGCATCATCAGAGGAAAATGAGTTTACCTTGTTGGCTCATCGAAGAACATGATGGGTGGATTGTTGACCAGTTCGAGGGCGATGGACAGTCGCTTCTTTTGGCCACCGCTAAGGTTCGAGGTCATGGTTTTCCGATGCTCGGCGAGGCCGAGTGTCTCGAGGATCTCTTGGATCTGTACATATCGAACAATTGCAATCGTTAATTTTGATAACGGCTTGGACTTGAGATGGAAAGAAATGAAAAAAATGTCGAGATATATTTATAACAACGATAAATCATCGTTTCTGATTTATCGTAACTGATGATTTATGCTTTCTTTGTTACAATTGGACATTTTTTTGTAGGTATCTCTCTTTTAATATTGGATGTACATTTATTATAAAATTATTTTCCATTCCAATATTCATTGTCGTTATTTAAATGAATATTTTTTAAGTTTACAGATGTCCAAATGACTTATGAAGCAATATATTGGTATTTTTTATGGTTTTAATGCAGCACCAGTATTACACGTATATTTTACATTTACTTTATACTTTTAATGAACCTGCTTTTATAGTAAAGTGTAGTAAAACTGCAAGAATTCACAAGGCATTAAATAAAGGTATAAAAAAATTTTTCGATTGCCACATCTTAAATGCCATCGAGTCATGATTCGAAGTGCAAGCGATTTTTAATATTTGTAAATCTATGTCCCAAAATAATTGTATATAGGTACGTATGCGACTTTCATCAAAATATTTACATTAATCTTTGTAATCTTGTAAAATATAAAAAAAATTCCATTACATTTACATAATATACGTATTTTTTACAATCCAATTTTACGAGGCTAACATATTTACGAAATTCTTCAATTGCACGTCCAATGCAGAAGATTAAGCTTCTTTATTTATTATCATAGCGACAAACAAAGAATTGTTTAACAAAAGTGAAGAGCTCGTTTTCGTACCACTTCCTCCTTTTCAGCTTTGTTCACGTGTCTGCCGAGCTTTAGATTCGCGGCGACTTTCATCGCTTCCTGGACGGTCAAATTTCCGTGAAGCTGGTTGTCTTGCATTATATAGCAGGAAAGTTTTCTGAAGGCACTTAAATTCCTCTCGTGTCCGTTCATGGTGATGCTACCTTCCATACCGGTTGTTCTGAAACAAGCCAATTTTAATTTTACACATGATGGAACTTTACGGTTTTTTTCATCTCTCGACGGCACACGCATAAAATGCGCATACAATCACAGCTATTGCTTCTATACAGTCTTTTACCGGGACTTTGCATTTTGCAGTTGAATAATCTTCAACATGTTCTCAGATAGCAAAATAGAGAAAGTTGAGAAAAATACAGCTGCGACTGATTAAATAACAGCGCAGGTAGTATTTACGTATACACGAGTCTTGCCATATACCACTGTTACTACTTGCCGGAAAAACAGTAGTCGCATTTTTCAAAATAAAAATTATGATACGCATGCATTTTTATTTGGAGTTGCACTTTATACAATCAAACGCATGACTTTTTTAGTCGACTGCTAAGAAGATTCTTCAAATACTTAAAATTTACTAATTCATTATTCATAATTTAGAATAAGGAAATGTTCGGAAAATTATTTCATAAAACTTCAGATTTAAATTCTTTTTTTTTCCTAACGAGTACCAAAGTATCGATTGGTCAGTTATAACTGCAAACTCAATTGCGCTTCGGGCTTGCAATTCTTGTTTTCTCGCATGCAATATCGAATAACGGCAAAAAGAAGTCCACGTATTTCATTCGCATTGACATTCACAGGAAACGGAATACCAAGACAAAAAATCATCAGCCATTCCAATTTCCCTATTCGCGAACCAGTTTGATGCCAAAAAAAAATCCCATTTTTTCCGATGACTAATTTCAATGTCAAGAGTTTCGAGGGGAAAAAAGTGTCTTTTTTCTCCGCGTATATACGTTTCCCTCTTTTAAAGAAAGAAGTCAAAGCGCTGCGAGCTGTAGAAACCGGTTTGCCAGGCAAGATCCGCTGCATTGCGGCATCGCGCGAGAGGAGGAAAGACACTGGCGACGCTGCGTTCGAAAGGTCTTTTTGATTCCCCCCGCTCCTACATATGCTGTATATCTATACTTAACCAGAGCTATAAGCTCTGAGCTCTGCGTTATAAAAATGAGAAAGAACGAGAGCCACGGAAAAAAAGTGCGAGGAGTTTAATGAACAATGACTACGAGGACTTGTTGTGTGTGTATGTGTGATGTGCATGAGGTGATCCGCGCGCTCGAGAAAATCGAGAGAAAGAGTGAAAAGGGAGAAGCGAGGCTTTGCGCGGTATCGCGCGTAACGCCTTGACACCAAATTGACCCCGGCGCGGCAACGAATCGTAATGTTTTATGCTAATCACGTGACGAAATCTGGGGTATTGAGCTCAAATAGAGCAGTTTATGTGACAATATAAAGCACATGTATTCGAGATAGCGGACATTGTTTAGATGAGGCTTTTGTCGCTGAGTCAATGGCATGTACAAACGGACTTCGGATTTGTTCGATCGAGAAATATTTAAAATACATGTAAACTCGATTTGTTACGGTACAAGATTTATTCGCGAACAATTTTTTTTTACAAGTCCGTACTCGAATGAATTGTAAATATTGGTAAATAGGTTGTATAAAAGTTGAGGAGAAACAATTAACCGTCGATGATAAGAAATGAATCCTTAAAGACAGCAACGAGGAAAGACAAATGTGAATTCGCGAATTTCTACCAACAAGTGCTGTTCTCAACTACGGCATTTTCTTTCTAACTCTTATTTTAATAGACATAATCGACTTATTGACAAGGTTTCTTCCTTATATATATACTCCAAAACGATAAATAGACTGGCAATATCGCTTCGATAAAGTATGCGTATCTGAAAACGCTTTTGTTCGCTCGCGACATAAATAAGTTAATTATAAGATTATCTTGCAGCAAAAATAACCGCAACGAAAATGCAAAATAAAATATATATTCCGCAGCTATATTGGAACAATTACATATTGCAGTATAGCTGTGTTACGTTAACCACGAGTTTCACTTTATTACAATTTCCAAAAAGTCGCGTCACACACGCTTATAGAATCATCGAAAGTGAATTTATTGTGTATACGTCGTAGCGCAGGTGTGCGACACTAAATCTCGGCTGCACAAAAAAAAAAAAGAAAACAAAACAAAGACGAACGGGTTTTTGGGTATAGGTCGCATCTCGTCGCGCTGAGAAGAAAGTGAAATTTCTCCGTGTGGCCGTAGCATGTCTATAGGCTCGAGAACACGAATTTCGCTGCGGGCGTCATGTGTTCGTGCCGCGTTCGGATCTATCGAGTACATATATAGTCGATGCCTTCCGCAGGAAAGTACTTACACGTTTACGACGGATTACGCGATCGCCCATCTCTTCTGTATGTATAGGAATACGGCTGTGCGACTGGGTGTGTGTGTGTGTGTGTGTGTGAGTGCGGTGTTGTGACCTTTACGCGCTTTCTTTCTTCCGCGCGTAACTTTCGAAAGCGTCGAGCGCATATGGAAGTAACTCTGCGGTCACTTAAAGTTTGACGTTCTCGTTTTTCAAAGGTTCTGAGATACGACGAAATTTAGTTTTTTTTTTAATACCGGCAAGTGCGACAAAGAGACACCGAAAATAAAAGAAAAATGATAATTTGGATTTGAAATCAATCGAATTAATATAAAATATGTAAGCTTATCTTTGTCGTTTCGGAATTCTTTTTTAGATAATAGGTATACCTAATACTCGGTAAATAAGTATGTAGATAGGAAAAAATTACATGAAGCACATGTACTTGACCGTGCGCACGTGTTAAAGTGTTGAGTACACTAAAAGATAAAATGTCCGATGTACTTTAAATATGTTTAAAATATTTTAGCGAATAAACAACGTTTCTGAAAAAAGTGAATTTTCAAGTATGACTGACGGTGGAAAATATTCATTTTTATAAGTGCGACCCTATCTTTACACATAAATTTAATATTTAATACGACGGTTCAATGTTCAATACGAGTTTTCATAATTTTCTTTTTGATAAATTATGAAGAAAACTACTAAAGAAGTTTTCATTTTATCAACAATTGATTAGTAACGTAAATATATTAAATCAACTTCTGTTATCATTTGCATATATCCTTTTCCGTTTATCAAGCACTCAATTAGTCATTTTGAAAATGTATTTTTCAAAATCTTAATGTTTTCCATTCGCTTTAGAATACTTTTGTAAAAACAAAATGTTCAAAATACTAAAAATTGCACAAAGGCAGCAAAAACGTTTAATGTTTCAGTTAATCAACTATAACAAATCATCAACGTACTCGCGTAATTATTTTAAATTAGATCTTTTCAGTTCAAGCGAAACATTTAAAATATCAATCTAATCACAAGTATACCGTTCAGTGACCTGCGTACTCGGAACCATATGCTTCCTCTCGCCAAACATTCTGCGGACCTATACAGAAAAGAAAGACGGATTGCATAGAAAAAAAAGACCATTGTCCCTCAGAGCGAGATTTTTCCCCGTTCACATAATGCACGCGTAACCACAGTGAAACACATATTTCCATTATTATATGCCACACATGGCGATAGAGCAATGGCTGCGAAGTAGGTCTTCGCTCGTGTAATTCAAACGGACGCCGCAGCATTGTCCGAGCGTGAGCGAGACTTCAAGGAGAAAAAGCCGCACAGTGAGCTCGAAACTTCTCGGTATATAGGTCTACAATGGATATTCTCCTATGATAGTTTATATAATTGTATATGAGAGATTGAAGATGTTCGTGTAGAAAATGTTTGATTGTGTAAATAGTCGTGCAAATTTACAGATATTAGCGAAACGGTTTGGACCAAAACATCCTGGAACGCTATGAGAATCTTATCAACTGTAATCGGTGCTGTATTGAAGGTCTACTAACTGACGATTTTAGATTTAGGAAAGTAACCGAAAATTCAATGCATGATGTATGTACATTGAAATGAGGTATTATAGTAATTATGCTAATTTTATTCGAACAGCAGATAGGATCAAAAGCTGCTATAGATTTATGAAGTTTAGGTTTTAGACTTAACCATTCAATTTCCCATCGTCAATGAAATACAAAATAATTTTTGCTTGATAACTTCCATGGTGTATAATCGTTTTGAAAAAGTTGAATTGTGTACAAAGAAAATGTAGCACATGTTGCAGCTCGCACTGACGAAATTAGAAAACATAGACGATGTAATATTCATTGCCATACAGATGCATTTAACGACGACGTGTGGAAAGAAAAACAAATTTAGAACAGATGTCAATCACAGAGAAAAAGGTATAGCCAATATTTTACGGAATATGTAAATTGATTTTTTTAATTGTTTCTACCCATATGCAGAGCTATATTTAAATATTTTTTTAATTTTGGTACGAAAAAATCAAGGGGTAAGACATATCCGTAAATTAATAAATAAATAAATAAAAAGTAGCGTTATCTCTCATTACTATTTAAATAAAATCTATCAAAAATATAGATCAGAACATTGCAATGAAGATGGTTGGTACGTCAAGTAGACCTTTATGCGCATAAACTATGCACAATGAGTAACATATGCTAATTCCATAGACTATATCGATATACTATGCGTATTCGTATTCGTCATCGTTATAGTTTCGGTACACGCCATTTCCCTCCATCTCGTCACTCGCAAATACAATAGCGACCAATACGTCACAAGTCGCTTATGGGATGAAATTTATGCGCTGAAAAATGCTAGAGCGTAAAGTCACGCCTCATCTATGCAGCGTAGATAAGCGGCCAATGTGCGCACAGCGAGCAATCGAAAGCCCTTTTAAACGAAGAATCCGGTGTGAAGCCGCAATTGTTAATGTGATTTCTATAAATTTATCGTTGGTGGCACCGTTAGATAAAGCCACCGAGCAGCCCACGAGCTACTGACATAAATATTACTCATTCACCGTAAAAGTTGCGAGAAAGTAGTCACAGAGGAAAAGGCATTGTTCCGCAATTAGCTGTAATTGTATGCAGGACTGCGCTCGCGAGCTTTTGTGACAGATAGCGCGCTATCGTATATAATATAGTTGAACTAAAATGTTTCGCTAACTCACTTGTATCCTGTGAGAATGTTTAGCAGCGTTGATTTTCCAGCGCCGGACGGGCCCATGATGGCCGTCAGCTCCCCGGACCTCAGTCTGCCACTGACCGATTTGAGGATAGTCTTGACATCTGCAACAAGGATACGTTCGATCAGTTGGAAAATAGTCGAAGGTCGTACATGAAATATGAATAACGTATATGTATTGCACTGCAGTTTTTACGGCTTATATCAGATTTAAAGTCTCCATTTTACGACATATTAACGAAAGGTGTTAAAATTTACAAATCTCGTCGGGTTTATTTTTATTATGCCACGTAAGTAAGTAGCTTAGGAATACATTTAAATTACCATTTTCTTTATTATTAGATATTTATATTGTCGGATGTATTACTCTCAAAACGTGTGAATCATTCAGATTTTTCAACATGACTATGTTGAAAAATTTTTCATCATGACTATGCAAATAGATGGATAAACTTTTGCGAATTGATATTTATTTTAGTAATTATTGTTCTCAATACTGCTATAAATAATAAGTTGATAGAAAATAAAGAGAACTTTTATGATGAAAAGCATCAAAATGTAACATAAGAAATTTTCAGTATGAAATTATTTTCAATTACTATATTCATCGAATTAGAAAAATTGAATGACGAGTTCGAATTCTTAAGGGGAGGTCTTTTTCAGATAATAAATGCTTAATCTATCACACCCAATTTCCGCCTTCGATTAGTGTATAATCTTTCTAATATAAAAATTGTATTTGTTCTCAATTGCGGGCATTTCAAATGGTGTATTATACATGGCAAGGAAAATTAATTTCATAATTTACTTATCGATTGAAGTACAGAATGGTCGAACCCGAATAGTTAATTACCCACACGCTCAAATATGATTGTTTTCTAATCCGTTTCGTTTTCATAATTTAAATTTATACTATATGATTGAATTTCACCGTTCATGTAAATTATGTGAATCCTCGGAAGTTGTAAAAGACACTTGCATACTTCTGTCTACAAAAATTGTTGCTTGAATCGACAAAAAAAAGGTTGAAAATTTTTTTTTATTGATAATACAGATTTTGTGGGAACACAAAAATTATTATTCATACGGGAAATCACTTAGACCAAGAATTATATTTAGAAGCGACGTGCGGTGTTTCGTAAAATATTTAGAAATGATACGTGGAAGGAATGAACTACATGTAAAAAATTAATTGCTATTCACGACATGACTAATTGTTTTTAACGTGCGATATTAGCATACGGGGCTGCTGTGCGCAAATTGTAGTAAACGCAAAAGTCAAGCTAAAACTCCGCCGAAGATAATAAATGTGAAATAATGGTTTAGAAAATTATGATTTTAACAGTTACCGGCACACTAGCCAAGTAATTAACTCGTGAATAACACTAGAAAATAAGAATCAATTATGTAGAATATAAAACTTTGAAAAAGTGGAAAAACGTTTGTAAATAAAGGGTTCAATTGTTTGTTTCTGTTTATTTACTACATATAAATGTGATATAAACAAAATGAAAATATTAGTAATAATATAAATTATCGTACAATGTATCATTTCTATTATTATTTGGTCAATGATTGTGAAAAATAAAAGATTATCAATGATTTGCTGTCAGCACTGATCATCGTATTATCTTTTGTTTGGTATCTCAATACTATAAACTGCAAAGAAAACATACTGCTCTTACATTATCTAAAACATAGTTACAATAAGTTAAGAAACTAAGTTGTAAATTAATTAAAAATTAAAAAAAAAAAATATTAACTTTCATGCCGGAAAAGATTCGAATTGAATTTTCTTTACGTAATATTCAATCAAGCCGGATGCACTCGTAATCTCAAACTTGAAATTGAAATCCGCCAGAAAGAAAAATCGAGTCTGCAGCATTGCAGCAAATAAGCTAAGTTCGTGCAAAAATACAAGCAAGAAAGAAGGACAGCGAATCAGCGACTATGCGCAGATAATTGCCATTCTCGCGCAACAAAGAGCCGCTGAGTGCGTCGCATATATATAATACGGGCGTACAAAGTCCAACGTACACGAAACAATAAGAGCGAGCAATTGTGTGTGTATGTGTGTGTGAGAGAGAGAGAAAAATAAAAATAAAGAAATATACATGCGCGAAACGTGTTGATTAAAGAGCTTGTGATTCATCCGACCGATGCACGTTATAGATCGTGCATTTGCGCGAAATCTGCCCGCGGGAACTTTGTACTGTGCGCCAATGTATATCCGTGGGTCAGAAAGAAAAAAAGGAATTACGGTCTCGGGTGTTGATAAAGCATGTGCGATATCGGATTGATTGAATGTATAAGAGATGCCGCGAGTTTGCTGAGTAATTATACGTATTGCTGATATAGATGGCTCTTTTCCAATAATGAAGCGTGCAACCGTTCAATGAAAAGATCAACTGATTATGATAAAGAGAAGGGTGAAGAGATGAGCGATTACAAGCGATGATCCGCTCTGTATTAAAAGTTTCAAAATTATATTCAAATTCTAAATGTGAGATTAGCGGTTATTATTCATTCCAAGTTTTTGACTGAAGTTAAAGTGTGAGTTATAAATAACTTCCGGTTTTTGTGCATACCGAGAGTAATTTGACGATTCGTAGAAATGATTTAGATTTCGGAGATGCTTTTAGAGCTGCAGCTTAAGAAAAGTTGCATAAGAGCATAAATTGAGAACATTTTGCCACCTTCTCATTATCTAACGTGACAATCCAAGTCAAATACGACTTTAATATGTTGACCAAGAAATATTGCAGTTTGGTGAATCGATATGCGAAACGTTTACCTTCCAATTTTGCTACCCTAACAATTCATAAATATGAGAAATTCTGCATCATTATAAATCGTACTAATAAAACCAACACCAAGAAACTAACAAGAAAATTCATCTAAGCTATAAACGTCCATCAAATTTAATCATCCTCTCATATATATATATATATATATAATGATCGCTTAAGGCTGAACAACGCGATCATACAGAACTAGTTTTTAATTGCAGGGAAACAACAAGTTTTGCATGCGCAACTCTGTGATAAGGGACAGAAATTCCCAGCGCTTCATCCGCATCGCATGAAAATTTTCTATAATCGCGGAAAATGCTTGTGCGTCGCGGTTTATCGTCACTTTGGCGCAACGTCGGAGAGCAAAGCTGCCACGCGAGAAGTGAATATACTTTGTCCTCGCTTTGGGAGCTTGTTCTTCCCGATTATTATACACGGAACGATAAAGAGAGGCGCGCGAACAATGAAACTTGACTCAGATGCTTTATCGTACGTTAGCTGCTGCTGCTGCTGCTGCTGCATCAACGCCATAATGTAAATGAGCTTTGCCGCTGCGCCGTATAAAAATAAATTGAAATTTATTTGATTTCTCGTTTCGAAGCCGATCCGATAATGCTTATATGATAATCGGTTATTTACTTCTGAGCGTAAATATGAACATGTTTTTCTTTCATCTTCTATATACGATCGTGAATAAATTGTTTCAGTGGTTGGCTGTTTTCCTGTAATGTTTTTAGTGAATCTTGCAAAGTTATGCGCCACTGGATTATTGAGATACTTTTATCTAAATAACATTATATATACGATAAAATTAATATCGTAATGTCACTTAAGATATCATGACTTGTGGCGATCATTAATAAAGTGGCCTTTGATATCATATATAAGAAAACTAATTTGTTGTAAATCTTTATTTTTTTGACTTTTCGAATTATATAGTTATCTTGACATTCGATTAATTCTTGCATGAATTAAAATATCTAATATAAAACAAATTAGTATGTAGAATAGTACGTATTGCGAAGAACTCATCAGTATGAAAGTCATCACGTGACGAGCGCACATGACGCGATGCGTGATCGAACCTTCTCTTCCTTCTTACTCTCGAGTTCAAGATTAAAATTGATCAGAATGTAGCAATAGACGGGAAATATTTTGTTCTTACTCTAACAATTAATTCAGAAACTCTTTTTTTACAGTTTTTTTTATATTAGATAACGTGTCAAGAAATCATTAATTATAAATTAAATCTTTTTTGACAGATATTAATTTAATATTTTTCAATTTATTTAAAAACTGTATTACGAGTTCAATGATGCAATAATTACTTTCTGTAGATATAAGTAGGTACGCGACATAGTATTTAAATTGACCTTTGCTTTTTTAATGCAATCGTTATCGCAAAAAATCAGAATTGTTGTTCTTTTTCTTCTCGAATGAAAAACTATTAAATTGCCAACAAATGAATGCCGACATTTAATGCTAACACACGCAATTAATGATTGGATGGAATCCATTGCATCTACGGCATCTGCATTGTTATTCAATTTTAATGGTTATTATTTTACAACCATAAAGCACGTACATTATGAATATTTTACGGTATACCCCTTAGTTAAAAACTGTACCGCTTTATTGTCCTTTGTATTTTTATCACATGCCACTAAACAGTTTTGTTATTTTTAAATCCTTACAAATGGACAACACTGTCGAATTATTCCAGTTTTATCGTTATTGGAATCTTGGAGCTATTTATAAACACTAACAAGGTGATAAACAATTTAAGCACGTCTTTCGCTACGATATACGCCTAAAAATTCTTCGCAACGTAGTATATTTCAGTCTTGAAACAACGCTTGCAGTAGCAAAGGAATTACAAGTCACAACTCCTAGATTCGTCATGGATAAATATATTTTTATCGGTATTACAGTCTCTTAATATAAGCCTATAATGGTAAGAAGAGAAAAAGCATTGCAAATACCGAGTAAAAAATCTCTGTCAATCGTTCTTGGCTTTTTAGGACTAGGTTTTTTACGGCTGCTCATATATAGTATCCGCCAAATCACGTAACGCAAATCGTTCTGTACGAGCTGTACAATCAAATCCTCCGTCTCGAGAAACCGGAAAATAACGAACGAAGACTGGAAAAAAAGAGAAAAAAAAATAGTACACACACACACATAGACGACTCATAGATGGAGCATCTTATCATTTCGTGCGGGAGGAAATGACGGGCGCGATTCACACGATTTGTTTTGCATTATCTGTACAAATGTGGACCCAACGCGAAACGAACGTCACACCCGTTATAGCGAGAAATTGGGGGAAAAAAGGACACAAAAATAGAAGGTGCTCACGCGCCGATCATTACGAGAGGGAATGATTTTAGTATTGCGCGCGATTCACTATTGATATATACATGGACACGCAACTGTCCAGCAGTTGTTTGAATTATAAACGTTGGCGCATGTATCAATCAACGTGGCGCTGCGAGTGTGCGTGTATTATACTATGGCACATGAGAGTGTATGCGAGTGTGTATTTTTTTAGTATTTCTATTTCAGGGGTAAAAAAGACGAAAAATGGCATAGATGACGTTACGAATGCTGACTGGGCATATGCTGAATGTCTCGGTCGATCATTAGATTGAGTAATGATTAAGCAATGTAGACACAATTTTTTTTTTCAACTGCTGCGATTGGAAGAAACGAGATTTTCCCTTTGAGGTTTCTATAGTGGAAAAAGAATTTATGGACCTACAGAGTTTTTGAACATTGAGCTCCTATTTATTATCTTTTCAGTTAGATGTACACGTAATTAAAAAATGGATAAGTGACTTTAATTTACATAAGACTTTTATTCTATTTATCTATACTAAGACTAAGTTTGTCATATATTTATTATATATAATAAAATTAAATATTTCACTCGTGAATTATTTGTCTTCATTTTTCTTTGATTACACATTGATAAATTGCGAACCGAATTATATTTAGATAATTATCAATCAAAAGATAATTTTTATTTAACTGCAGAGTTGACAAAATTGACCCTCGGGGTTATCCACAATCCAAATTAATATGAAAAAGAAGCTGTTTAAACATTTTCTGAACTGCGTGGAATTTCGGAGTAACTTTTATATGCAAGATAATTGAACCCCTCGAATTCGTGTTGTTGCATATACCTGCGGTCGCGTTTCGCAATATTTACTAGGCTAATTCGTCTGCGCTTTTCGCAATTGCAGCAGCGCAAGAAAAAAAAAGTTACTACTATAGGAACTAGGAATAGCATTTTTGGTCAACGGGCCTATTATATTGAATAGCATTCAAAAATATTTATTTTCCAACGTTATACGACGAGCAGGTTCATTCATCGCCTACACATCTTTTACTTCCAGTCACTACTTGGAAACGTGTTTCAATTAAAAAAAAGTCATGACCCGTGGAGAAGACGTTTCTAGAATCAAACGCAGCACGCAACGAGCGCGCGAATGGGATTGCGCAAAAAAAAGCTTTCCAAAAATCTCTAGCGCTCTCTCTCTCTCTCTCGCTCTTTCGCTTTTCAGCAGGCGCGTCTTACTTTCTACATAGGCGGGTTAACGGTGGCATACGCGTCCAGAAAAGTGTTTACGCACTTTGTGTATAATAGCCGCGCGCATATATAGTACAGCGGCATTTGCTGGAATAGCCGCGGGTTTTTACTGGCTCGTAGGCTGATTTTATCGGTTGACCGGCCGCGCGGACGTTGCGTTTAAAATGTGCACGCGGAAAGAGAGACGCGACGAGTCTATAAGTTGTGGTGCCAGCTGTGAGGTCAATTCTTGAATTTGAAATTAATGATGCAACACCGAAAGGAAATAGTTGAATGGTTCTTATTGGATAAAGAAAAAGAGTTTCTTCGATGTTGAATCTTAGCCGATTTTAGCAAACAAATTAATAATATTTTAGATATAAGATACGTATGTGTTCGTAAAGATTGATGAAGATTTTAAAAGTTTTGAAAGAAATTTTGAAAAATAGCTATACGAATATTAAAATACTCAGCTTTAAAATTACATAGCAACTTTTTTAACATTTCAGCGTCAAAGTTGCAATTAGTGTATTCTTAACATAATTATCCATACTTTTTACGTGTATGCATGAAAAGATAGAATCGATTCGTGAATAAATATTGAAACCGATAAATTAATTAAGCATTTTTTTTCATAATGATGTATATTCAAATTTCATAAAAAAATGCGAATCTAGTTTTTTTATAATGTGTTTCTTAGATTCTCATGTTTTACAAGCAATCGATGTCATACAGCTTATTGAAAGGAAATATTTTCGTTATCAAAATTAAAGCACGCGATATCGAGATCTTCCATTATTACGAAAGATTAATATTTTTGAAGGTCGTGATTCTAATCGCTACTTTCGCTTATCTGGAAACAGAAAACAACGTTCAAACTGACTTCAAATCCTCAAAAATTACGTAAATTTAATTAAAAAAAAATTTAGGAACAACAATCGAACAAAAATTCAACGAACCGTTTTGCAATATTATTGTAAAATAGAAACCAGCAAGTTTGCAAAGTTTTTGAATCTTACAATAAATAAAGACACAGAGCAAGTCGACGTATCGCGACCTCACAGCCTCCTTAATTCACGCGAATGTGTACGCTGTCATTACTGCGTTTCCGTTGCAAGAGCGTAATTTTGCGCTTTGATTATATGAAGCAATGCATTCCCACGTGCTTGGGACTTTTTCTACGAGCAATGCGTCGTACACTCGGGCAAGTAGCTACGTTCTGATGCACACGAGCTACGGGCGAAGATGTAGTGCAGTGTTATATGTACATTGAAAAAGTTGGCTTACATCGCGATACGCGTTTCTAGAGAAACTTCAAGTTAATAAGGAAATATTTACTCGAGTTGAGAAAATTATTTACTTCATTTCGTACTTTGTACTTTGTTCAATTATATGACAGTTATTTTATCTATTTCAACTGTATTAACATTTAAATGAGATACTTTTAGTATCGAAACTTCGGAGCAGTTCGTATCCCAGTTTGTCGAAGAAACAAAAAAATAGGATGCATAAATATTGCTACAGTTATACACGACATTTATAGCATTATACACAGTGTATCGAAGCAAACCAATAAAAAGTGCTTCGTTATAAAGGCGAGCATTAAAATGCGGATAAATTTTTGAGCAAAATTTTGTCACAACATAGTTGTTCACCGTGAACCTTGCTAAAGCGATCGTCTCGCGCATAATTCATCGAAATGAGTCGGCTATTAAACTTTACTCGCCACGCTGTATATACACCGTGATTCAAGGTTGCAAGCCAAGTGTTGCGAAGCGAGACCGGGAGATCGAGTATATTTGAGAGATCGAAATGTGCGCGCGATTAATGCAACCGCGCGACTTCCATTTTCTCTCTCTTCTCAATCGAAAATCAGCTACTCGACAAATTGGATATATGTATATACATATTGTCCATTGTATACGCATCGTTCTTTTTTTCGGTTATGTTGCAAAAGAATTGGAAATGGCGCAACGAGGCAAAGTCGTGCGACGGCGCAGAAGACGCTGAATAATACGAAAACACAAGTGTTGCCCGGAAGTAACGAACGCAACTAAACAATGGCTTCGCGCTCTCGCCGCGTGTTTATTATTTCCGCGCGCGCGAGCCTCCGTCTTTCCTGACTCTCATTATTTTTCTTCTCTATCGAACGCGGCGCGGTGCAAGAAAGCCTGCACCGACCGGCTGCACTTTCACTCGCTGATCAATGTCACCGTCAACCTGTTTTCCATGAAAATCCATCAGGCTGCAGCACACCGTACCTCACGCCGCATTCTAGATGAAACACGTGCTTCAAAGTGCTCGGATTCTCTCGGCGAACAAATTTTATACGACATTAAATATATTATAACAAAATCAATAATTCGCGTTCTGGTATAACGAGTGTTTGCGCAGATTTAGGAAGTGTGAGGAAGTGCAGTGGTGCGTAATTTGCGCCAACTGTTTTCTCCGCGATGGATTTTGGAAGAGTATTAGCAACGAAACACATATACATTCGTCGAGGATATGATTTGGATGCGTGAATTTGAAAGCTTACTCGAACGTAAACAGTATTCATTTTACAAGAACTGTACAACGATAATTTTCATATTGCAGATAAATCCGAGTTGAATTCTTGGTAGAATTTAATCACAATTGATAATGCATTATTTAGTAGAAAGCCTTTATGATTAGAAAAACAAATTATTTTATCTGGATAAATAATTCAGTTGTGCAGGCGTTGGTTATGCTATGGATGTACCAAGGTGGAGGTTGTTCGCTTTTGAATGCACATCATGAGACAACATTTGACAGGAATGAGCCTTGGCCAAAAAATTTGGATTTATGTACACAGGCAAGAAACGTGTCACGGTAAAAAGCTTAAGCTATTACGGATTAAAATTCGACCTACATCACTTGAGTCATACCTCGATGCTAGAGTCCACGAATAAACAATCAAGAATCTTAACATTGACCTTACGAACTAATTCTTTCGGACACCTTATGATTTAGGATGTTCACGTACTACTTTCAATATATAATTTTCAAACGTTTACGAATCTCATTAATATAATTCAAGTATTCGCAATGAGCTAACATCGAATTCCTGTAATTAAAAAGTTTTACCTTATTTTGAAGATTTCTGTTATAATACCTGTATAATATTGTAATATAACGACGTACATGCTTTATACGATGTTATGTATGCAAATGGTGTCCGCCACTAGAAAACTCGGATTTTTTAATCGTGTCAAATAAAAAATTTTTCTGACGAAAGATATTTTCCACTAAAGCGTAAAAGAATATGAGCGAAATCTAGTTGAGAAACTATTTATCTTGACAATGCGTCAGCTCTGAGAATCACAAGTAAGAATATCAATTTTCACAAAATCCTCTCGGTCATACAAACGACTTTATCTTTTTTTTTTGTTTCCTATCCGAAGCAGACGAGCCATCATATTTCAAGAAACTTGCAAGAAACCGCGTTGTTCAACGACTATCATTAACGTCAAAGCAACGTCTTCCTTTGACCATTATTTTCATGGCTTTTTTTTTTTATAAATCTGAGTGAAATGACTTTGCGCAGTACCTGATGTGCTTGGGATTCATATTACAATCGCGAAGTTCAAGTTCATCCGCGGAAAAAAGGCTAATAGTGCTGCATTAAGTTTGTTTTTGTCGTAAAATTAGTTGTTTCCCGAAAAAATGGCAATTTCACGAAGCACGTTAGAGGAAGTACTTATTTTCAGTCATAGGTATTCGAATTAACCGATAACGAAGTTTAATCACTTTACATTAAGATTTTAATAAATCATATTATTTATGGGTACTTGTAATGTAGAAAATGGCAAGTAGATTTTTATTTAAATTTTCTCTATTCAATTAATATTGAAAGCTTAAAAAATGAACCTCTTTAATCGTTTTAGTATTATTACGTATAAAATAAGTAGGAAAATATTTTATCCCAATCAAAGATGGAAAAAAGTTGTTTAATTAAAGTTTTTTAGTCTCTCTCAGATACTACGGAATCAATCTTTTTTCTTTTATAATGCATTATTTATTTTCAGCGAATTAAAAATTAGATTAGTATAAAGTGTAGAAAAACGCAATACTCACTGCTTTTTCGGCCTTCTCGCACGTTGTAGGTCAGGTCGGAGAACGCGAGATCAACAGGTGGTCGCTTGGGCAGGTGGGTGATGGTCTTCTGCTTTGGGGGCACGATCTGTACCCGCACCACCGAATTTTTCCTAGATTGCAATAAGATTCCATTTCCGTCATCGTCACGAGAACTGTTTCCTTCAAGCTTCATCGTGAATTCTTATAATATTGCAAGTTTCCAAATCTCAAATCTGTCGATTCTTTCTCGATCCGACTCGAGAGTTTTGTAACGCTATACGTGCCTTCTTTTCACCGGCTTTGTTGGTTTTCAGATTAAATCACAGCTATTGCCTGGAAAAACCGATAATTTTCGATTCTTTTTGTCGAGGAAGTACACAGTTTGCATCGGCGGAAGATTCGATTGACGTCTTTCATTTGTTTGTATTAGTAATTGTTGTTGTCAAGTTCGGTTCAAGTTTATACGGTTTAATTAATGGACATGCCATTATTTTTGTGTACATACATTGAAGACTTATAGGTACAGTTAAAATTCGAGTGCCAAAGTATAAACATTTGTCTATTCATACTGAAAATTTAAAGTATAGAGGCAAACAACTATTTTGTGTTAACAAATAAGTTTTTCATGGAATATATGAAAAATTTACGAAAACGATTTTTCTCATGCTTGCTTAGTCGATATTAGGAAAGTCAGATAAACACTGTGCTATATGCGATAAGCTTTGTTTAATCTCTTCATAAACATTTCAGTTACTCACTAATTGTCAACGAAAATTTTCAATACGAATAAATTATATATTTGACTAACAATTTCTATAGTCGATAAAAGTCCTGCGTATACAACTAGATAAAAAATGTTTTATTATTGTTTTGACAAAACTACATATAGAAAAGTATAGTTACATAAGAATCGCTTAGGTATAGTGTTTATAGGTACTTTATAATTATAGATGAACATTTATGTATGCAGTTCAGGCAGTACTGCGATTAGCGCTATGATCTGTGCAGAATTAATGGTCCGTAAAATGAACAAGTCAAAAATTGTAAGTAAGCAAATAAACGGTCTTTCTTGATCTTCCAAAACTCGGATGTTTTTCTCAATCGAATCCTCGTCATTAAGCTACTTCAAGAAGAAAATATGATATTGAACGCTTAAAATATAATGCTACTAATTTCAACATATGAATAATACAATGTAATAACATGTGAATTATACAATGTAATAATTTAAATGTAAAATATGCTTCAGAAATTACTTTAGTAACATTTCAAATTTAAGAAGGAGAAATAAAGTGTTGTCTTCATAATAGTTCTTTAATAACCTTCAATAAACTTTAAATTTATGCATGTGATGCGCTATTCCATTGAAGTGAATAATTCCATTCTAATCGTGAAAGTTTCTGTCTATGATGTCATTATTACTTTAATATTAAAAATAAGCATAAAACAATGACTATTATTTATAATTCAATATCAAACTTTTTCCTCGAGCCAATGTGCAAAGAATTAATATCGTAAATGCAGTATCGTAAAAATGAACAATTCTTTTTGGCTAAATTGATTACCTATATATATTTCTACAATTTCTAGAAAAATTGTTTTTTTTTAACTAACTTATCCACGACTCAAGATCTTTAATTAAAGGATTAATTATAAACTCTCTGTGTTAATAGAAATATTAAGTAGTGATACAAAAAAAAGTCATCAATCAAATTTTTTATGAAAATCAAAGTTTCCGCCTCACATCTTCCATTCGAGCTCGAGTATAATAAAAACCAAACCCATCAGTCAAAAAGAATCGTTGCATCAATGCATGAACGGTTTATATACGACAAAGTACATATATATGTGTATATCGCTCACATCGTTAAATACTACAGCTATACTCGGAAACTATACGGCTCCAAGCAGCTCTCCTGATCGTCGAAACCTCGAGCACCATATACACACCGCACGTATATAATAATCTTCCTGCACCCCGCGTTCGCTCGCGCACCCAAGTTATATACCGAGTGCAGTGTCCAAGACGATTTACTGCGGAGTGTCCGAAAAAGAGGTGTATCGGCGACTCGGATGAGTGACGGCGGCGGCGGTGATGATGACGGTACTCGCGGCTTCGCGACTCGAGTCGAACTGACGAACCGCTCGGTGCGCGATGAAAAGCTCGCCTACTACTGAGAGATCCGCGAGACCGACCAAGACAACGGCGACCGTCACCATTGACCGTCGTCGGTGCCGCCGCGGCGTGCGAGCTCCTTTTCATGCGGACACACCGTTCGCCATGTGTGCACCGATACACACACGTACATATATGTGCGGCTATCGTATCGTGTGGTGGGGGATGCATTTGCGGTTCGGCTATTGTCTTGGCTATGCTATATTGTACTCGCTATGTACGTTTTTTTCTTCTTCTCTTTTCCCTCTCTTTGGGCTTGACCCACGGACGGATTACCGACCTGTTTTTTTCGTTTTTTTTTTCTTTACTTCTGCGACCGAGGATTCTGTGCACGCGTCTCTCGTGTTCGACCGTTGTTTTAATCTGCATATCACTGGGTGGACTGATTCGTATCTGAGTTTCTGTTTTCTTTATTTTTTCTTTTCTTTGGGTAGCTCGAGAGGTTTACGTATAAATTTTTTTTGACATCGTGTGGAAGTTAAGTTCGAGATATACCGATGCTGAGGATGGAAAAAGATGGGGATTTCCGAAACTCTCCATAAATATTTTTCTGGATCAGTACCATTGCTTTTACTTATTCTAAATTCGAATGTAATCAAAAAAAGCTAGCACAATGAAATTTAATTATTATCGATTACGAATAAATATACGTACTGCAATTAATATTTAAGATCTTATAAAAATAAATGAAACAGCAGGTGTTAACGATTACTGCAGGCTATGTTTATACAAAGATTCTTAACTACAGGATCTGATAAAATATTGAATATTGACCTTCTTATCATTAAGAGGCTTCGAAAGATCTTCTTAAAAATCAAGTCATTCATTCTCTACAATACGTCACTGACAAATGCCATCGGACAATTTCAGACCAAGGTTTCCAAGAAAAAGAACACCAGAAAAATCTTACGCAAATGAATAGTTCTTACTTGATGGCAATTTCTTACTTGAATTTCCCAAATTCTCGACAATGCCTTGACCCTGAATTAATTAAAGATTTAGATTGCAATCTTATTTTTCATGGCATTATATATGTAACAGCGTTTTAAAATTCAGTTCATTTGCAAAATTAGGCAGTAAAAATTCATTATGCTACCTAGTCCATAGGAGGTATCAAAATAACATTCTTAAATGAAATAGGTGAAGCACGTGCGTCTTAAGAAATTTTTTAATACCTGTTCATCTAATACGATAATTATCTAATCTCATAAAAAGTAGACGTGTATCAATAGAATGATAAAATATCTGTAAAATAGCCGATAAAAAATAATCAAATTATTAGAAATTTTATTATTTTGTGACAATTGAAGAGAATGATGTTCCCGTCTAACACACGCCCTAAATATTTTAACTATTTTTCATGATGATTCCATTTCTAGAATAGTGACTTTAGAGAATGAAAAAATTTAGTATTACTGAATTAATAAATGTGCAAGTATTGAATTCCATCTATAAAATAAAACAAACATCATTAAAATAAACAAATTCATAGCACCCATACAGTCCAAATATTCTCCAATCGAGTTTTAAAATCCACAGCAACGATGTAAAACGTTTTAACAAACGCAAAACCTGTCTCCCCTCAACAAAAAAAAATGCGTTACAACATTCGATTCCACGGTATAAAAACATTATTTCGTCTAAAGTGCAACGACTTATCTCGTCAAATTCGACGTACAACAAAGAACATTCCATATAAGTAGTAGTGCAGCCTGTCTCGCAGAGTCTGGCCGATATGACAAAAACCAGTCAAAACAAGTAAAGGACACGAAAAAATCGGTCTCGCAAAAACGCGATCTCATACAAAAAAAAAGCGATTGAAAAACTGTGAGAGACGCTTCGGCGTCGTGCGAGCTTCTTAATGACAGAGACGCAGGCAAATAAACACGCGGTTCGCCAAGTTACAAAATTCCTTCGCCCGCTCATTGGACTTTGTACTCTGCGTCACCGTCGCTCGGATTCTCGCCCTCGAGGAAATCTTTCCATTTCGATACATATTGTGCTGCATTATGCCGAGACATCTTTCTCTCGCGTGGCCAGGCAAATTGAAGTTGCAAGTGTATCGCGTGCAAGAAAGGGGAGAGAGAGAAAGAGAAATTTTCGGAGCAAGAAAAGCGCGACGATAAGTTTTTACTTGGAGCGACGGAAAAAATGTTGATTGTATTGACAATTAAAACATTTTATGTATTGCGAACTTTATATATCGTTTGGAGGTAGATAGCGATTCGTGGAAAGTAAACGTAACTATATAAAAACGAGGAGAATATGTTACATAAATAATTGCGATGATAAGTGCACGTGATTGACAATGTTGTAAATAATGAACGAGAAATAATATGCTATTGGCATAAAAGCAAAAAGGAGAAATAATATTGGCCGCCATATTAGATAATGGAGGTTATTCTGCTCAAGTTTAACTATTTTAAATAAAAAAAAAACATAAATTATAAGTTTTATAGTTAAGCTAGCGAGTTGTGCAAGCTCTCAAAATATTCCCTAAATACTTTGTTACTGCGTGTAAAAGTTTTTTAGTATAGAAATATACGGATCAAGTTAAAAGTCTAGAAAAATGCAACTCTACATAAGACTCAATATTCGATTGCAAAACTTTATTTTATTATCTCATTAGTAACGGTATTAAACAAATTAAAAATTTAACATGATGCTTAATATATAATAATAAACTTATATTTATAATTTCATTAAAATCCGTTCGTTAATTCTAAACCTGATGAACCTAATCGTTATATGAATCAGATGTGACCAAATTGTTAAAAAACTTTTTTAAGTGAAAATATTTGGTCAAACCTTATTAAAGCACGTTTATCAATGAATAGGTTTTATTCTGTTTTTATTTGATTACCTTTGTCTTAAAGTGAATAATAGGCCATAAATATCAAAGTTACTCTTGTATTGATTTCCAGTTTATTTTCCAATAATTTTATAAAATATTAGTGCAATGTATAAAATAGCATTTTTGATTGTTTAAACGTTAAATTATTAATAAAACTCATTATTTATGAGATTTTTTTCTATCCAGTATATTTACTATGTAACGCAATGTAACACCAAGCCGATTGTAACATTGTGTTGTAATTGAATTTTTTCGACGATAGTCTTACTTAAATACACATTGTGTACACATGAACTAAATAAATATTATGATTTTATTTCATATTTAGCAATAATTTATAAAGTTTCCTCCTCAAGCAATTACCGTTTTGGTTTAAAAGTTCACAAAAACATATAACGATGAAAAAGACGGTATCGCTGTTTGACCCAAAAATTCATGTGTGTACAATATGTACAAGAAGCCGAATAAAAAGTACGACCGCGACGATCGTTTCGACACCGATCGATAAAATCCACAAAAAAAAGGGACACCACTGCACACTCATTAACTGCCACGGTCAACTAATCGTCTAAGATGCATGTTCGATGCGTGCGAGGGTAGGGAGAAAAACGCTCTCGTTCGCGTGATTGCCGTTGCCAGAGCGCCTTTCGTATATAATTGCGCCAATCGCTCGCGGCTGTCTCGCTCGCAGCATCTCACGCAACGCTTTAAAACCGAGTGCATATAAAGAATATCAGCCAGTCTCCGACGAGTCGTTCACCAATATAATATCCAGCGAGGGGCAATAACATCCTCGAGCGCTTTATATATATCAGAATGAGAAACCTGATTTTGCGCTCCGCTATACGTGGAGTCTTTGGCGGAGCCTCGAGGCGGATCTTTTACGCGCGAGGATTATCGAACGGCCAAGAATGCATGTGTGGTGGGATTCGTTTGCGTACATACGTGTTTTTCTCGTTGAATATGCGATACGACAGACTTTTTCTCCTTGTTTTTTTTTTTATTGCGACTGCATGCCGAGTAGCAGGAAAATGTGGTGGAGTTTGTTTTTGTTAAGTATAAACTTATTTTATACAATCGGTTCGATTTGACAGACGAGTATATTCTTTTTTTTTTATAAAAAGCAAAATGTATTTTAGTATTTTATTCCACTTCTTTCAATATCTCGAAATTTCGCTTAATACTGGCATAACTTTATATCTTTAATAACTTAAAAAATATTAATTCCAGAAATATGAATTGAAACGTTTGATAAATGCATTCGTGATTATTCGTGATTATAAGTTTAAATTTAGTCCTGAGATTCTAAAGATTATTAGTTCATTGTGAGGTAAGCCTGTGTCAGAATTCACTGACTGACTGGAGCATTGAATCGTGATCGGTTACTCAGTGAAAGTATTTTTCCAATGTTTCTCGAACGTTCTTCACCTAAATGCTCGAATGCACGTTTCAGCACGCCTATAATGCGATTGCAAGGGCTACATATGAAAATGTAAGTAGCAGAATAAAGGTATAAAAAACTATAGTAAATACATTTTAAGTCTAACAGTTAAACAAAATTAGTAGCGCAAATGTATGTCGAAATCCCAATTTTTCTTTTTAATTTACACAAATACAATGTACAGTCTATATATAATTTGAGAAATTGTTCAACAAGAAATTCTCTTTAAAATTCAGAATTAATTGATTATTTTAAGTTTTTATAGTTAACTATTACCAAAAGACTAAATTTGCTATTACTCGAGAGTTATAATAATAGGTTTTTGAAACAGAGCCTCTTGTATCGCGCCAACCAAAGACTCTTTGCAGGACTAACAAATTAGATTCATATAAGAAAGTAAGAACTTGAATAAAATAAATTATAATGCGTTTCGGTACACCGATCATTACAGCTTACGGCTATTACATAACAACAAAGCCGTTTCACGTCTGACAAAACACATGCCAAACTTACTTGGAAAGTAAAATCCATATAGTGAATCACTCTTCGATGGTTAACATTATTGTTTTGCAAAAAGGTATGTTGTAAATTAAGTCTGTTTTTCAAAGTAAAAAATCCAAATAATCACATAATTTTTCTATATTCAAGTAAAAATCATAACGGCATAATAATAATAAAATATCAAAAAATATAAACCCTAACGAATGTAACATGTTGAAACATAAAATGATAAAATATTAATACATCCTATAAGTATAAAGCTATTTGAAAGAAAAACAAACGTATGTATAATGATCTAAAAATTCTGCATGGTTTTGCACCTAAATTACTTACAAAATTTGGTCATAGGTTTGAAGTTTGCATCGATGGAGCGCAACGAAAAAATGTCTTATGTTTCATTTCTTATCATATTCGGTTAAAAATTTGGGAATTGAATACAATTTAAAAGATATTAAGAAAAGTTAAGAATAATTACATTATAATTTAAGTTAAATAAGCAATAAATTAAAAAATTGATTTCTTAATTTGCACTCCAACGATGCGAATTTCAAACTCATATTTGGTCAGGAATTAATCGATATTTTTGTATATAGGTAAATTTTGTCAACTTTAATATCCTATAATGTTAAAGCGGCATTTAATATCTTTATAAGTATCTACTACATTTTCTATCTGCAAATCAAAACAAAGCAACGCTCAATCAGTTTTTTAAATTTGAATGCATACAAAGTTTAACAATATATCGGTAAAGCAAAAATAAAATTAATCAAACTTTTGAACTACGTATTGCATTATTATCGAAAAAAGAGTACTTTTAAGCCTTTTTATAAAGTGTACCAGTTCTTTTAATGAATCCGACCGTGCATTACTGTTTATTAATAATTGCAACGATAAATCATCGGGGTCCTTTGTATACGTGCCAATCGGGAACGTCCCGGCGGCGCTTATTAACGATCACTAGTAGTTTCGGCGCGTTTACAAAAAACAATGGGCCGTTATGGTATTCGCAATAAAAAGAGCTCCCGTTTGACGTGCGATGACGTAGGGGCAAATCCAGCGACCATCGTTCGCATCCCCGTTGTCACGTATGCCACCTGCTTGTCGAAAATTAATATAATGAAGAATTACGGTCAACCAAAAATTTCGTATTGCCGGCTATCCATTATTTTGCATTGCATCAATTAATGTGTACTGTGAAAGCGAGATTTTTTCTCTCCAAGATGGATGTCTATCTATAGCGAGCGAATCGGGCGACTGATAAACAGCTTTAAAATTTTTTGTAAATTACGTCAAGTAAAAATATAAAAGGTAAGTATAATAATATTGCTATTCAAAGATGCGACCTTGCTATTGAATTATTTCAATTTATGTATTAGATATTTGTGTTTTTGCACAGTTTATACATACACTTCATCTGGGAAAATTTCCATTACAAACAATCTGGATATTTGCGCTATATTTTTTTTATCTCGCATATATGCTAAACATGGAAAACCGGTTTGTCGTTCTTGTCTGAAACTGCGGACTTGGCCAGTGAACATCCGCGACTATACGTTTCGTTTAAAATCCCTGCCAATATAAGCAAGGAAATTATCGCACTATTATAATAGGCTATCGTAAAATTAAAAAAAAATTCTTTCCAAAAAATTATCATTTTAAGATTATAAGGAAACATTTAGCTAATAACCCATACAGTTTTTCAAAGTATAAATGATGTGTATTCGAGTGCGATAATAAAATATGATAATCTAGAATGCATTTTCAAGTAAATGAAATGCAATTTAATTCTAAAGTGGTAATTATAATTTTTTATGGAAACATAATATTGTAGATTAATGAACAAGTGATGATGCACTATATTTTTTATCGGGTAGCCGAGATTTTTCATATAGAGGTCAAGGATACCGAAAATCTCAGTAAAACACAATTAATTTATAGATTCCAATTCGAAGAATTTTGCAACCTACAACACTTCATTGCCATTACAGCACGTAAAATGATTCCGCATTTGCACAGTATACTACTTATCTGATATAAAATAATATGTATATTTGAAAAGATCAATCTTCGTAAACATATAAAAATCATAGAAAAAAATCATGAATCTTATATAGGCACATAAGTTTTAATCCACAAATTTTGTAGTGTTATTGATGTTGACACGTTTACTCGGTTTCGCAAAATCGAACAGTATAAATAAATTAGCGGCTTATATCAAGACAGCGAAATAAGCTTAGATGCTACTATACTATATAAGCCAAAAGATAGCAGTTATAGCTTTAATAATATAATCAAACAAAAAAAAATATGTAAATTATTATAAGAGTTATATCCTAACTTCGAAGGTTCTTTTCTGACGTTATAGAGCTTTTGCTAATTTACATAATTAATCTGAATGAAAAAGTAGTCTCAGAATGGACTTTATAAATATTTTTATCTCCGAGAAATCAGGACGTGAAAATCGTACGTAATCAACAAAATAGAACACACTTTAATTTAGAATAATTTTAAGACTGCAAGAAATAATTTTATTACAAGACGCTTACTATTTAGACTTTGGTAGATGTGTAAAAAAGCAATATCTAAGATCTTGACATTTAACATCATACGACACTTTTCATTCAAAACTGGACTAAATAGAAAAATATTTGACTTATGAACTTACTTAATTCTCAACTATATTCTACAATGATTTTTCACTCGCTAGTCACATGATATTTTTTTCGCTTATCTGACAATATCCAAATGCACAGATAAACATCAAAGATACCAATGTTGAAAAAGTCCGTCATCAAATCTCTTTTCTTAGGCTTTTTTATCTTGCAATTCGTTGATCCGGTGCCGTTGACCAATTGGTATAAATACAAGGCCTCGGTAACGAAAACACGTATAAGATCTTCACAGATTTGAGATAAGGAAACATTTACAGATCCGTAACGAATTTGCATCGATGTAGCTTAAAGTTGCTTATTCTATTACTATTTCATAGAGTAGCAGATATTATATTTTATGAATATTTTGATGTTATCTAAGAGAGTATTTATCTAGATAGTGATAAGAACAATATTACATATCTTGTTCAATTTTTTTATATTTTAAAAATGACACTATATATGTAGATACTTAGAAAATACGTATATGTTATAAAGTACATAACTTTATACATGAGTAGATTTTTAAAATTTCTGATTATCTCATTTCATCTAAAAAAGTATTTTCTTAGATTTTTTTATTCATATAGAGAGAAAATATTTTATTGATTTGTTTCCTTGCATTAAAATTCACATCCAATATACACTTTTAATTTTAGATAGAATTTTGTTTAATTTTATTAACTTTATTTATCTATATTATTAATATTTAGCCAAATATAAGGCTTACTAATAAATTGTTAATAACACAATATACTATTGGTATAGACAAAATCTAATTACAAATGAAAACTTTCACCAAACAGTGTATATAAAATTGTGATAAAGATTGAGTATAGTCTGATAATAAACATAATCATGTTGAAATAATTATAAGAACTTCATGAAATAAAAACTGAATTGCAGTTTTTATTAAATAATAAAATTAATAAGATATCAGTTTACTTTATCTCCATATCTATAATATTTTTTTTATATTTTAGAAAATATATTAAAAATATATTAGAATTAATATTTAAGAAGATAACTTACCCATTCCCAATCAAGGCTACTTGGCCATTTTGTATTCCATTTTCCTGCACCATCGTTGCGGGTTTTCTGTATCTGCTTTCTTAATATATTAGCATGAATCCTTTTTAGGTCTTGTAACGGCTCGTCTGTAAATTAAATAAAAAGAAAAAATTAATTTTATCCTAGTTGTTATTAAGTGCGGTATAATAATTAAATAAAAAGTAATTTACACGTAATTTTATAAAGTTTCGGAAAGTTAACTTCATTTATAATTATCATTTTGTAACAAGGAACTAATATCACATCTACTTATTGCTTTCACTTACAGGGTTACACACAAAATCTTGAATATACAAGAATCTTATAGAGAATGACTAAAACTTTTGAATGACGGTCATTTATTTGCGCAAAAATAGGGAAATGTTAAATGAAGATTATCTTATATTTGCGTCAAAGATATAGACTATCGTCCTTGAACCGCATGCTTAACGATAAATTGTTATTGAACGATAGATGACACTCTATAGACACGCAATATTCTTCTCTAGGCGTTATAATTCGTGGAATACTTAGACATAATATCAATTTGAAAATTCTATAATTGTTCCCAAAATGTTATACATTTACAGTATTTAAGAAGCTCAATAATCAATAAATGCGATTACTATATCTAGTGTATTAAATAATTAAGATGGACAATCATTTATATTACTTAAATAATTTCAAAGTCAATAATTTCTTAATCTTCAACAGACTTAATTTATTAAGTTTTAACAAAATTTTTAATTTGTTTAAGTTCAAGGAGGAAAATAAACCGCGACATCCAGCATTATTAACGTAGCAAAGTATTTGCATTCTGATAATAAAAAGCGTAAATTATACGAAGTTTAATTGCGAATGAAGAACTAATCTAGACTTTTCAATTGTGCAACAACTATAACTTAAGAAAATCTTTGGACTCCAAAGAGACAAGAAAGATATTGCGGTTTTATAACAAGATAAAGCAAAGTCGTTTAAAATTTACTAGTGCACTTGCAATAACTAAAGCTTAATTAAATATTGTAGACATTTATTTATTTACATTTGAACTAATTTTTTTTTTAATTCAGAAAGACTCAGAAATTATAGCATTATTATTTAGATCATCGATCCTTTACAATTATAGATTAATGGAGTACAACTGTAGGTATATGATGATAATATATAGATACAGTTACGAATAATTAATACTAATATTTAATTAACGTAGGAATATTATTGTGTAAAGAAACAAAATATATGCATAAAGTATTTAGAATTATTATTTCCAGAATTCCGTCGATAAAAAATAAATAATAAAACATTTTCAAAGTGTTATCTGTACTTGTGCTCTAAATGCTTTCTCAATATCGAAATTGTTTAGAAACGCTATAGAGCTGTTAGCTATTATATTGTAGAAAATGAATTTAAACAAATTTAAATAAGCCGAACACCGTAATATAGATATAAGGAAAGCAGTGTTGCGTGCATACAACCCACACTCGTAACGCACTGTCCGAGATCTTGACTCGATTCCACGCTGCGGAATTATTCCGGTAATATAAGAGAGAAGGAGAAAGATCGTTCCTCGAGTCATTCAACTTGACCATGCACTTCTATGAAAGTGCACACACATATATATATATATATATATGTCTATAAGATATGGAATATATAATGCATGTGTGCAGTGTGAAAGTAACCAAAGAGTTGTACCAGGCATTTAAGAGAGTATACCTAATTGCTTCTGTGTGACATTTTGTTTCGATGCTGCATTTGCATTTAACGGTGCCATGTTAAAGGTATAAAAATCGTAACTGTTTTTCACGTTTTATAAAAAATATTTCTGCAGGAATGTCAACGGTAAATGTAAATTTATAATACTTATCGCTGATATAACTTATGGATTTAATAAAATACTACATAATAATGCGAGATGATTAATATAATTTACAAAAATCGTGAGTAGTTGAATATTTGATATAATTAATATACACGCAGTAAACAATTTATGTGACCTCTAAATAATGAAGAATCACTATACCTATATATGAATTCATATTTGCATAAAATTATCACCTCTAGTTTTTTAAGCATTATCAGTATTCGCTATTACGCAAACAGATTAAATGATCTATGTAGCTAAAAGAATTAAAATCTTGTAAAATAAGATGATTTTTCTTTAGTTACATTCCATTTGCATATTGCTCAATAAATTCTCGCGACAAAAGAAACGACTTTCGTTTGTTATTCAACAACATTAAAACAATATAAATAAAGTAATTGTATACTCAATACTAAAAATGATACTACCTGAGACAGTTAAGGCAAAAAAGCAAAGCTACAACGAGTAACCACTATCGAAAAATAACACAAATTTTTTTTAAATATTTCGCGCCATATCAAATAAAAAGGGAACTAGGTATATATATCAATACTACGTACCCTTTGGTGATCCAATTATTTATGAGCAGTGCGTCGTCGTATAATGCGCTCCAATTGTGAAAAAAGGTCACAATTCAAGTGTGTTTTAGTATACGTGTATCTCACAGGAAGTCTTCCGCTGGGATAATAGCCTGCATGACGATCGAAACTGTGTGTATCCTCGACGTGCAGCTGATCATATACGACAGGGCTATATGATTCTTGTTTTTGAGCAATGGAGCCACGAAGTAACTCCTATATTCTCGCTGCAGAGACACGCTTTCTATTCCGACGACGGGTAACCGAGCACTGAAAACTGTCCGAACTCCGACTCACCAGTCACCAGAGAGCTGCCCCGTAAAGTTGTTTACCCGTGGATTGTGTACGTTCTCTCTCTCTCTCTCTCCCTCTCTCCCGCTCAAGATCTCTTTCACTATGTCCAGCAGCGCTCTGACATTCGATTGGCTGTCAATTGCCGACAAAAGAAAATGTTTATAGCTGCATCTGTTTTATTGTTGCATTTTCAATATTACGCTTATATCTGTAGTTTGTACCGTTGTATATTGATGTCACTAGGTAAACAATGTGTGATGCTCGAAAAGTTGCTACATTTAATGTGCTTTACCTATATTGTATAGACTTTATAGTTGAATTTGATTGGAGTATGATTTTTTAAATTATTTTCTGCATCTCTCGTTTTAATGAGCGTACCTAAACCTTTGCGACTCGCGACTTGACTGTTACTGTTTAGGAGCAAAGTGAGAAAAAAAAATAAACATGGTGGCTCTTTTATAAATGACCAGCTAGACCAGCAGACGACGAGTACGGACGACGATTTGCTCTCACATATAAGATATATGTGTGCTTCTGCAGGATACCGACTGAGTCGGCGCAAAAGTATATGCTGCTGCTGCAGAGGCTGCTGCATATTTATATGTGATTGCTTTCGACAATTACGAATGTTACGATTACGACTTACGAGTTAAGTTACGAGTAAAAATTTCTAACTGCGGTATTACGATAATAATCATTTTATCTATATTAATTTGAATTGCGAACAAATGCTAATTACTTGAACGCAATTTAAAGTGATTGACGTAACTTTCTGCTATAAGTATTAAGTATTGGAGTGCGTTTCAAAGGCGTCAATTTCATGTATCCTGACTACTATACTGCATACGATCATACGATGCAGATGCACACATACATGATGGCTCGGCGCTCACCTAATTCCCTCGATCCAGACTGTAAAAACATTTGAAATGATAAATGTACAATCTAAAATATTTCTAATAGCATCCTTTTATTTGCAACATTTATTTTATTTGTACTTGAAGTAGGTAGCTTTTTAAAAAAAAATCTAAAGAAAATGAAATTTTCGAGATAATTAAAATAGCTAACTCCAAAACTATATACATAAAATATTAAAACATCCTAATTTAAATGTACCTATATGCCTGAGCTTGAATATTTAGCAAGTATCTCTGAGTGCTAAGTAATGAGCGCGGTATAATTTAAATACCGAAGAATATTCTCAAATGCAATGGTGTAATAATAATATAGGTGAAAGTTTTATAGCTTTTATAATTTTTATACCATGAATAAAAATACATTAGGTATATTTATAATACGAAAATGGATTTCTTTATTTGAAAATGCAAATATCCAAAATACTTCTTTATTTTATTGGAGAAGGGGAGTTAAAAGTGGAAGTACTTAACTGGTTCTTAAGAAATTCAGTTTTCTCACAAGCGACTCAAAATAGATATGTCTAGATTTCAAAAATATTGCAATCACTATGTAAATCATTAAATGCTTCTACGATGCAATATATATTTTATAAGCATTTAATGATGAAATTCGAAATTTTTCAAATTTTTAGTGATTTGAAAAAGATTGTCTTGATTATAATAATGTTAGTTTGTTTAGGTTAAATTTGTATATTTTATGAAGAGAATCGCAATAAGAACTATGATATTTAATGCAATTTTCAGCTATTTTTAAGTGGCCCACGCGGTTGTAGATCGCACGACCGCACTCACTGATATAGGTAATCGCAGAGAAAATCAAAATTATTACATAATTAGGAAACGACTTTTTGCGTACCTTTAGTAGATTTTCATGAAAGTCTTAAAAATAGTATTAGTAAGATACATGATTTCTGATAATAAGTTGTCATAAATGATAAGTACTATTTTTAAAATAATACAGTGAATTGGTAGTCTAAATTTTTTTTGCTCCTTGCCTTAAATACTATAAGAATGGCGGCGACCGCTTCAAGCATGGAGTGCATTGACTTTTTAGAATTTCAGGTATTTTAGAGGACCTAAATATTATTTATGTATTTCGTATATTATTTATTACTATTTATTTATTATTTTAAATAAAATTGGTTTTATATTCATTAAGACAGCTAATCATTATGTTTTTAAACGATAACATAACCTTATTTTGATGTAAGTTTGTTACAAACCGGTATTAACTGTAAATATTGTATTTTATTTATTTATTATTTATTTATTTAATATTGTATTCATATAAATAATATAAGTTTTAAATAATTGTTCTGCATATGATTAAATTTATTGTATATCTAAGGTTTGTAATTTTTAATAAAAAGCTATACTTTGTATAACTTTACAGGACAGCTTACAAAAAATGAGACAAATAGATGACAAGATTATATATCTACTTAATACTACTATTCCTACAGAATCGTTTAAGAGTCAAGTTGATCCAAGTCACAAGTGCAAAGATTTATTTCAACAAATCCAATCTGGTCATGCACAGCGAGAAATTGCTATTAAAAAGTGCTTAAATTCTGTTCGAGATAGAGTTAAGGAATTGAGAGAGTTACGAGATGCTGGTCAAGAAGATCCTACACTAATAAAAAATTTAAGGAAAGAACAAAGTACAATGCGTCTTCTTCAATCGGAATTAAATGTTGAAGAAGTTATTAAAAAAAGAACAACTCAAGTTTACTATGAGAAGTGCCGAGGATTTTATAAACCAGAAAACAATAGTTCATGAAAACATATTTTTGCAGGTGAAGAATTGTTAAAGAATGTGTGGAAAACCTGCCAACATAATACATAATACAGTGAAATTTAGTATAGTAAAACATTCAATAAATAATTTAGTATTATATACCTTAAACATTTTTAAAGATTTACTTAGAACTGCATTTATTAATATTTTATACTTGCAAACTTAGAAAACACAAAAAAAATAAAAAAATTTAAGAGATGGTAGATATTACTAATTTAATTTTGAATGTCTTACATAATAATTATGTTGTAAATACATTATTAAACTTTATACAAAATATAGAGGGCATATAGTTGATGATATAAATGCACCTCTTTTCTGCAAAAGAGATAACATTGATGCTTTATGTATATAGAATTGATTTATTATAAAAAATTAAAGGAAACAAAGTTCTGTATTAATTATTTACATTTCTTTTCAAATAATTTTAATATCATGTACAGTATTATAGTTTACACCTACCAAATTAGTTATTAACAAATCATTTAAAACAACTAAGACTCTGATGACGGTGCTCCTTCTGTTGCTAAGGTAGCCTGATGTTCCTCATTTATTTTGCGATGCCATTCTTGGTTTCTTTTTTGAAGTGTATCACCTCTTTTAATAGCTTGTTTACCAGAATAAACTGCAAAAAGGCATCCCATAAGGGCGCCAGCCATAATATAATTTGCAGCTTTGATACGACCTCTGCTTTTTGCTTGATATATAACTTCTGGACTAAAAGAACAAATTAATTGTCGTAATTCATGTTATTGATTTGAAAAATATTACTTAGTAATCTTAAATATTTAACTTAAAAAATAAAATTTTAAAAATACTTATATTAATTTTTTTTAAAGAAGAAAATTAAATAATTTTTATTAAAATAGTATAAAGTGCTTGTACATATATATGTACATATGAGTGCATATACTTGTCTATGCCTATTATTATACATTTTTAAATTATATAAAAAATCTTTATTTGAAAATTTATTTTACTCAATTAATTTTCAATATTTGTTTCATTTAAGTTTGTATATTTTTTTATTTATTATTTTTCAAAACATAACAGATCTTTGGTGGCTCAAGAGACACCTGACCTTGTATTGTAAACATTAAATTGGCTTACACAATATTTTCAGACTTTTAACTTCTGATAATAGTTACTATTAAGAACAACCTAAAGAAAATTTTAATAATTTGTTCAAGTAGAATGCAATATTGAAACAAAATTGGAAATGATAAAAAATAGGCTAATAATAATTATTTTTTTATATACTAGCAAAAATAAAAAATCTAGTTTTGTTTATATAGTTTGAGATAAAATAGAATAGTCATATTAAGTAATATATTTAATTAATGGTTTATTTATTTAAATATTATTTAAAAATGTTCCAAATTAAATAAACTTAGCCACTGAAGATACTCTATAGAAATCATATAATTTTAAAATATTGACTATATCAATTTACAAAACACATTTTACTAATATCTGTCATTAATACAAAATAATAGCTTCCTATTTATCTATAGAACAATTAATTTTGTGGTAAAAAGACTATAAGTACCTTATTCTATCTGGAACTTGTCCTTTTGGAAATTTCTTTACCCATACCAATAACCATTTATCAAAATCTGATGGGATATACTTCTGTGTACCTATTAAAAGTAATAAAATAATAAAAAGTAATAAATTAATTTGACCATTAAAAAATTATAGATTGTTTAAAATAATTACCAACAACTGATTCTGATTTGCTTGTAGTAGAAGAGGCAGCTTTAGTTGCTGACTCAGAAGCTTTTATGTTAAAATTTTTAGCAGATTGACTGATGAACCGTCTACTCATCATTGATGAGTAGCCGCTGAGTATTTTTAGTGCTAACATTTTTCCTAAATTATATAAAAAATTATAAATATAAAAGAATTTTGTCACACTCTTATCAATATATTTATTTTTAAGTGATGAACTGTAAGAAAAAAATTATATAATTAACGTTACTCACGTTAACGAGGTTTTCAGATCATGAATCAAAACTTGTTAACATTGAAGCTGTTGAAAATAAGCTGAATTGTTACAGTAACTTACAGATTGAGAAAACGATCTACTTCTTACCTTAGATAGGTACTGTTTCTAAACAGATGATCAGATGAATTAACTTACTTGAAATATCTCGCAACCTTGCGTAGTTCAATATTGGTAACAGCATGTCAACATGTATATAGCCATATTTACAAGTAGTACGAAAACATAGGGCGAGTTTACATGAACTTTTATGTATATATATATATATATATATTTGCAGTATTGACACTTATACTAGCTATATACTTGTCAGTTGTCACAGTGTCACGATTTCTTTTTTAATGTGATAAAAATTTAATTATTAGTTATAATTTACCTTATAATAATATATAGAATCTGCGCCCCCTTTTACTACGTATACAGATGGACTGACATGCATGGTCTATATTTATTAGGCCTACGCACGAAAAAAAGGGACAGGAACAAATATAAGGAATAAATATAAAACACAAGAAATTCATTCGTTATTATATCTATATATATGAGGAAAAGGAACAAATATAAGGAACAAAAGTTTTATTCTTTATATTTGTTCCTTTTACTCGTATATATAGATATAGTAACTAATGCATTTTTCTTATATTTGTTCCTTTTTTTTGTGTGTAGGAATTTACACTTCGAGCATGTGTAGTACGCTTGAAAGTTAAAGTACTTATTTACAAAACAATGTTAACAATAAATTAATTTTCATAGCAGGTGAATATTATGTAAATAGTTTAATAATGAATGATTATTATGTAATATCGATCTTTAACAAAAAATAAAATTACTTTAAGAATTAATTCTGAAAAAACCTTTTACTTATTACATTTAATTATATACTTACACTTAGATAAAAAAATTTTATTACTACAATTATTTTCAAACTAAAGTTTACTTACATCGAGATCTGGGTTTTAAATATTATCACAAGGCGGAAAAATTATTTAGGTATCTAATTTTTCGGCGTATTTACTGTGGTAGAAAACTTATCATAAGTTCAAAAATTGATCTTCATTTTCCCCAGTCCTTACTAAGTATACCAGGCCTATAGCAACGACCTTTACACTTTTATCAGACGGGAAAGTTATTAAAGGAGGACGCCGACGACTAATGTAAAAATGCCCCGCATAATAAACCTTGGAAACTACTACTATTAAAAAGTGCTTTGAAAAATATGAATTTTAAAAAAAATTCAGCCCCCTAAGGTCGCGGGAACATGTATAAATTAAGGGATGAAGTTTTAACCCCGTGTAGTAAAAAAATCTTATGAAAATTAAAAAAAATAAGTGTTGGCAGTACTTTTTGATAAAAAAATTGTTACTACTGCATGTCTTATTCAAAAAGAAATAAGATACACTTGGTTTTTATTCGGCGCCATTCAGTTACTGTAGCCAGAAGTAACCGGAGTGAGCCTGAAATTATACAAGGAAGCAGTAAAAATATTTTGAAAAGTTATCTGATATCTTTGGCGGTACTTTTTTACCGTTATCTTTTCAAAAATTGAAATAATTATAAAAAAACTGTCTTCCTAGATAAAATTTAAACCAGCGCCATGGCTTTAGAGCTTTTTCTCTACGAATAAAAGAGTAAAAGCCTATTTGGGCTTAATCTCTATAAAATATCCGGTGAAAAATTCGTTTTTGCGGTACTTTTCTGAAAAAATTCAAATATGTATAGAAAGATAAAAGCAAAAAGCTCCCTTTACGATAGTTGCTGATTCAGCCGCAAAGCTTTTTCAAGGGTTGGTAGGTATCGGCCCTTTTTGCGGAATTTTGC
>UELV01069625.1:1219-11351 GCA_900490015.1 Megastigmus stigmatizans
AGGTAGGGGAGGAGGAGAGTGGGGGGAGGGGAGGGAAGAGGGAAGCGAGAGCCGAGTTGTTCCGCGGAAGAACGAAAAGTTTGCCTAACGGTAAAGCGATGAGTTAACATTAATATATTCCGTCTGAAAGTTTTTATAATATTCTTGGGCATTGTCTGGGCGCGGAACAATAAAACCGCTGTTCCCGTTTACGACGGGCGATTTTTCAGCGAGTCGCTGAAACGAGGCGAAGCGCCAAGCGCCATTCTCTCTCTCTCTCTCGCTCTGTGTGTTGCGAGACGGCCGCTAAGGAAAAAGGAGAACAGAGTCAAGGAGGAGAATCAAAGAAGATAAGGCTAGATGTACGCCTCTGTGTGTGCACCAGCTGCGCGCGCCCGCGCGTATATGTGTGTATGCGTGTGTGTGTGTGTGTGTGTGCGTATAAAAAGCCCGCGAGAAACTCGTTGAATTTTGCTGAAAGATTAATTTCGCGGAACTCGCACCCGCGCGTACACACACACACACACATACAGAGACACAGGACACAGACAGGAGCGAGAGACTAGCAAAAGATCGTTAGTGGCTACACGCCCATATGGCTATCTCTCTCGCAAATCATCATTTCATAAAACTCGACTTACAATACGAGAACACTACCTGCGTTTAATGTTACGACAAAAGAGCTTAAAAAAAAAGAGCTACCGAGCGCGAGAGAGAGTGAGAAACTCGCGGAAAGGAAGTAAGCGATCATTGCTTTGCATTTTACCCGACACTTTTCATTTTACGAGAGAGCGGTTTTTTGTATAAATCGCACACACGGCGGTGGCTTGCGAAACCGCGAGACCCGCCGCGCGTACTTAGACTGTTTAATTTACGGAATTAATAGTTGGGAGAAAAGTAAGACGTAAATAAACAGCAAATATATGTATTTAAAAGGCGCGCGCGCGCTCTCTCGCAAACCCACCGAGAGAGCAGCAAAAGCTGTATTTTTTTACCTCCCTTTTGCTTTGGCTCGTCGAGTGCTTTACGCCGTGAACCGCGAAAAATATGTTGAATGTAATTTCCCCCCCACCCCCTCCCTACCCCTTCCCCCTCGGCCCGCTCCTACACCGCGTTGTTTTTGTTGGCGCTCGAGCGGCGAGAGCTGAGCGCGCGGGGCAAGGAAAATCGGAAATAAGGAAATAAACATTAAATAAATCTGGATTTTACGATAGATTCTTGAAATTGGCAACGCTGTTGGAGCAGCGGCAGCGGCGGCGGCGGCAGTGGCGGCAGTTCGTTATTAAGGGGAAGCTAAGAGATGGTGGGAAGAGAATCCGAAAGGGGCAGGAGGGGAAAATGAGCAAGTCTGCAAGAGAGAGAGGGAGAATGAGAGGGAGGGGGAATTAAAAGTAAACACGTCGAGAGCTACGGGTTCTTCTGGTTAAAGTAATTACGTGCCACGCCAGCTGCTGCGGACTTTAAATTATAGAAATTATAAAACGCACCAAGAAATGTCCTAACTCTTTTTCCTTTGCTTCTCTCTCTCTCCCTCCCACTCCCTCCGCCATCTCCTTCTCCGCCTCCTCCTCCTCTTTTTTGTCCTTTTTTTCACTACTCGCTGTTTTCCCAACCACAAGAGTTCGCTATTCCAGTATCGCAGTCGAGTATATGTGTGTATGCGCTGGTGCTGCCTACATCTCCCTCTCACTCTCTCACACACTCGCGATCAAAGCGAAATTTATCTTTGGTGCGCGGCAGCGCACAGCGAGGCGCTTTTTATTTATTTAAGACGGAAAGGAGCAGAGGACGGGGGTAAGAGAAAAAAAAGAGGAAGGAGAGAGAGAGAGAGAGAGAGAGAGAGAGAGAGAGAGAGGATTTGCTGCAGCGGTGCGGCTTTTGTGTGCCTGTGCACGAGGACGAAGCGGAGCGAGAGAAAAATTGCCGCCGATAAGATTGATAACTGCGAGTGGCCGGCGCGAGCGTCTCTCAGAGGCGGCCAGGCAGCGCTCGCACAAAACGACAGACACTCTCTCCCTCTCTCTCTCTCTCTCTCTCTCTCGTTGAAGCATCAACGCATGACAATGTAATATTTGTAAAGCAGGGAGCCTTGAGAGGTACAATATATCGTATTTATAAACAGTCTTTAATAACGACGGAGAGCATGGCGAGGGAAAGGGACAGAGAGTGAGACAGAGAGAGAAAGAGAGAAAGAGAGAGAAAAAGAAAGGGAGGCTCGATACAAAGCGAAAAGCGCGCCGCGCGCACGGCAGGTGTATCGCTCGTTACAGGACGAATGGAACAAAATGCTCTCGCTGCAGCTCCGTGTGCAGCGCTCGCTCGCACACACTTACACACTGCACAGACAGAGAGAGCGAGAGAGAGACTCGAGAGCTCTGCACTAAAGGAATTTCTTAACCTCGCCTCTGCCGCGGCTAATGCCTTTGGTCCTCTTTGTCTAGCAGTGCCATCATTTTTCTCCGGTAATATATTTTATTGCCGTCACTCTTTCTCTCTCTCCTTCTCTCTCTTCCTCTCTCAGGCCGCGCTGCTGCTCTTCACCCCTTTCTTGGCCTGCCGTAAGAATTCCAGCAGTGCCACCCCTTACTCCTCCGCGCCCGCCGCCACCGTCCTTTTCTTTCTTGTCCCTCTTCTATCTTCGCCTCTCAACTCCCACCCGCACCTCATCCCACTTGTCGCTCTCTCTTTCTCTCTCTCTCTCTCTCTCTCTCTCTCTCTCTCTCTCTCTCTCTCGTGCTCTGCTTTTCTATAAAGAAAGACTCTAATACTGTATTTTTAATTTATAAAGAGCAGCCAGAAAGAAGCGCGCGAGCGAGGCGCCCGCTGGACTTCTATACACAGCGCCAATGAAAGTTTGCGCTTGTAGCGAAAAAGGAGGAAAAAAAAAGACTGCGAGAGTTGGAAAAAAAGGAAGAGCACAAGACGCCAGATGAGAGAGAGCGAGAGAGAGAGAGAGAGAGAGAGAGAGACAGAGAAAATTAAAGTAAGTCGTATTTTTTATGCACGGAGAATTGTAATTTCAAAAAAATCGCCTTAATATCTCGAGTGGAGAATTAGCTCTAGCTTAAAATTACAGAATACACAGTTTTTTCGTCCTACTCTTGTTACTTTTCTTCCCCCCTCCTCTCATTCCCCTCGCCTCATTCTCTCTCTCTCCCTCGTCCACCCCCGTTTTTTTTTATCTCAATTCCTTCTTCACAATCTCATCTGTCTAAAGTCCCCCTTTGCTTCTCTCTTTCCTTCTCTCTCTCCTCCTCGCATTTCTATTTTAATTCTTCATCTTTATTCTCCTTCTCCTTTTTCTCTCTCTTCCTCCGTGTTTTATTCTCTTCCTCTCATAAAATAAAATAGTTTCTCTCTTTTCCTCATCCTCTGCCCCTTATACTTTACTTTTATTCCCATCTTGCTTCTTTTCGTTCTGCCGCTGAGAGACTTTATTATACGTTTTCTCTCTCACTCTCTCTCTCTCTCTCTCTCTCTCTCTCTCACTCGGTTCCTCTCTCTCTCTCTGCGTTCTCCTCGTCCCCCTCGCTCTATTTTTCTCCATCTCGCCGTCGCTCGAGCTGAGCCGAGCTGCGGAGGAGAGAGAGAGAGAGAGAGAGAGGACGAAGAAGGAAGACATAGAGAAAGAGAGGGAGCGAGCTGCGAGCGCGAAGGAGCGACAAGGACGCAAATATAATTATATCTAAATTATAATATACAAATAATAACAGTCATAACGGCAGTCTGACGCCAGTACAGCCGGTCTAGAAAGTTTCACGTCCTCGTCGTCGCAGCAGCTCTTGGAAGATATCCCGCGAGCCGCTGCAAGGAAATAAGGCTCTCGGAGAGCGCCAAATTGTGTTTCTGAAAAAGGAGCGGGAGGAGGAGGAGGAGGAGGAGGAAGAGGGACAAATGATCGCAAGGCGCGCATTCGTCCCGAGCTGCGCATGAGTTTGGCGCTCTGCTCTGCTCGAGGCATCAATCATGCGCAGCAGCTCTCGCGAGGCCCCGATTATACACGCACACACACACGCACACACACACGCACACACTCGCGCGCTCGCTATACTCGCTCCTATCCATATATCGCATTCGAGAGCGAGCCGCGAAAAAATATTCGCCTCTCTCTCTCCCTCTCTCTCTCTCTCTCTCTCTCTCTCTGTCTCTCGCACGCGCGAGCGCACTTATATATAGTTACATGTATATAAATGCGCGCGGGGCGCATATAAAAAGCATAACGACTTCAAAGATAAATTCCTCCCAGGCTGCACAGGGAAGCCGAGAGAGGAGAGGCGAACGAGGAGGGAGACCCCTACCTGGAATTCAACTTGCAGGAGAAGAAAAATAAGCTTTGGGAAGGAGTAATAATAAAGAAATATGTTTCTCTTCAGTCAGACGAGAGCGAGGAGCGGTGGCGGCGGCGGCGGCGACGGAGGGGCAGAAAGAGAGAGAGAGAGAGAGAGAGAGAGAGACGGGCCACCCCTCCGTTCGCGAGTTGCCGACTCGCGCTCTCTCACGTACATGCCAGCCAGTACAAATAGACGCCGGACGGAGACGGAGCTGCTGCTGCTGCTGCAGCCGCGACGACGACTACGACCAAGACAACGGGGGAGACACACACAGAAAAAGAGAGAGAGAGAGAGAGAGAGAGAGAGAGAGACGCAAAGAAGGAGAAAGAAAGCCGCCCGACCTCCTCCTCTTCCTCCCTCTGCCCCCTTTCTCTCCTTTCTTATCCCCCACCTCGTGTTATCTCACGTCGAAACCACCTGGCGCATGGAACGAAGACAAAACTAATTGTCAATTTTGCCTTTCTTTCTTTCCGTCCTTCCTTCCTTCCTTCCTTCCTTCCTTCCTTCCTCCCTTTCCTCCCTCACTTCCTTCCTTTGCTACACGGGCTACACCACTTAGCCTCTCTCTCTCTCTCTCTCTCTCTCTGACCCGCGCGCGCGTGTGTGTATGTGCGTGTAGCAGCAGCGGAGCCTCAACTCGCCTCGCTCGCTCTTTACAAGCGCGCTTGCAGAAACATAATGAATCTTTTAAATTTACTAAAGTGCACTTTGAATTTTCTTTCGGATGAGAAGCGGAAAGCTAATAAGACACATAGCTTCTTTAGACTCTTTTCTCCCTCTCTCTCTCTCTCTCTCTCGGTGGCGCGACGTAAATGTCCACGTCTCTCCTCGGCCAACGAAAAACTCTCTTACCTTTCTACCTTTTTTACTTACATCCGACGGCCGTATAATTAACAGAAAAAAAAACAGAAAAAAAAACTATAGTCTAATTTTCTCGAGTTTGATTTTTATCTCTCGGTGCTCGCGTATACATTCGGTTTTGGGACTTGCAGCGGTGTGGGAGTATTTCTCGCTCTCCCTCTCTCTCTCTCTCGCGAGTCTTACACGATGAATACGTAAAAATTTCTCTACGCCTCATTTCGTGTTTACTCAGGAGGGAATCGTTCGCGTACAAAGGCAATAAAGGAGAGAGAGAGAGAGAGAGAGAAAAGAAGGTTTTGTAAAACCGGTTGTACAGAAAAAAAAGGTATGTATACCTGTGCCAGTTGAATTTCAAGATGTCTAAACACCAGGACGCTAGAGTCTCGAGTCTATTGGTTCTAATAAAACCTGCTAATGTATTTTTGTTTAGCGATTCCTTTTTCTTTCTTCCTATATGAATTTTAGTTGTGCGAGTTTTAGTACATATAAAAGAGCAAGAATTAGGAACGCGGAGGATAATAAAGATTAAATATAAAAGCCCACTATTCCAGTGGCCAGATTCGTATGAGAATGCCAAGTTTCGTACAGCATCAATATTACATTGCGGTATTAAATTTATCGCAGGTGCAGATTTAAAAATGCAATTGAAATTTTAGCTGAAAGTTTTAAAAGATTAACACGTCGTGCGACGGTCATAAGGTCACATGAATTATTTTAAATGACAAACGAAAATAACGAGTACAATATATTTAATATAGGTCAGCTGGTTCGCAGTTCATAATTAATAAGATGCCGAGAAGCATCGGCGCGCGAAGAAGAAGATGCGCGCGCGAGGCATTTAAAGATCGCTCGAGCTCTTGATCGGAGGAGAAAGAGAGTCAGAGACAGAGACAGAGAGAGAGAGAGAGAGATAGACAGAAAAAAAGAAGAAAGAAGCGAAGTTGCTGTATAGCCGCTCATGCAGCAGTGAGAGAGTTTTGAAGGCCGATTGGATTCCCGAGTGCGCCGCGCGCGCGGAACTGCGGAAGCCCGCCCCGAGCGACGTCGAGAGCAGCAGTGCACACCACACGAAACACCTTCATTTTCCTCGGCAGCTCGGCTATGCACTGCACACACGCACGCCACACGCACACCCGGACTTGACACGCGCCTCTCTCTAGTCTCTCCCTCCTCTCTCTCTCTCTCTCTCTTCCTCTTCTCCTCGGCTTGTCTCGCATCTTCGTTCCGTATATATACTCTTACGTGCGCCTCATGATCGACCTCCCTTCCTTGTAATTCATCCAATTACAACGAGACAATTACTTGTACATAAAACAGACTAATGGACAGGTGAATAGATTAAATCTCGGCGAGCGGACATTTGTGGGTGTCACTGGGAAAACGTTTCTAATTGACCTTCTTTGCTTCTACGCTCAGCTCCTGCATTGTCAAGTACAGCAGCTATATGTCTTTCTCTGTTTTGTCAAATCTCCAACGATTTGAGAGGTGTATAACCTAACCGTGATATTGTACGAAAAGCCGAGTATTCGAACTCGCGCGTATAATACGGAAAAGTAGCAGCGAACAAATTTGTATAGTCGCTTTATAAAAGCGGAGCATTATGTAACATTACTTGTAAGATAATTTATGCATATCGCGAGAATTAATCAAATATTGCATGTATGTAATAAATTACACATTAAAAAAGAAAAAGAAAGAAAAAAAAAAGGAACACGTATACGCGCGTGGCCTGCGATGCCGTAGAGCGGAGCTACTCCGAGAGTTATACTTTAAAATATTTAAAGCTTCTATATTATGATATTTAAATTCTTTAAAACTCGGTTTTCCTGTTTAGACGGAAAAAATACCCATTAAAATTATCATATATATTCTAGCGACTATGAATACGAAAATATTCAAAGAATGTTTTTTCTCTCTCTCTCTCTCCCCCTCTAACTTTTACACAGCTCTTTCTTTCCCTCTGTCGTTTTAATCACAGTGGGAAGCGCACGCCCCGTCATTTCTTCTGCTTATTTTCCGTTATTTCAATATATTTTTTTACGGACTTTATAGATTTCATAGATTTATGTCATTTGCATAAGATTAACATTCTAGTTTGAATATATATATATATATGTATAATATAAGCGACGGTCTGTACCGCGCGTAACTCAACATTGAATTTATAAATTAACATTTCTCTCCACGTTGCGGGTAACTACAACGGCGCAGCACAGATAGCATTCGTTATAACTATTTCTGTTCCCTCTTAAACATTTTCCTTTTCATGGTTCTAGGAATATTAGGAACGCATTTAAGCCACCGCCGCCGCCGTGGCTTAAGAAAACTCGGCTCTGTTATTATGTGTACAGGAGGAGGAGAAAAAAAAGGCGTTCGCGGGGGAAGAGACTTTTAAAATAAATCGAAGCAGACACAAACTCTCTCTCTCGCGCTCACACGCGCGGACGTAAAACATCCAATTTTATCTTTATGCACGCAGTAAAGTTTTCAGCAGTGTTAAAAAAATATAAATAAATACATACGTATAAAATAAAAAAAACACCGCAGACACACAGACAGAGAGAGAGAGAGCGAGAGAGAGAGAGGAGGAAAGAGGGGAGTACAGACGGCGACGGCGGCGGCGATATTTGTAAATGTAAATTTCGTAAAAATTACAGTAAAAGCGAGGAGGGAGAGAGAGAGAGAGAGAGAGAGAGAGAGAGAGAGTGCGGGAAGCGAGCGATGCAGAGGGCAGCAACACACAGCAGAGAAGAGGAGAGCAGAGGAGAGCAGAGCGCAGGCAGATAACGTTTATAGTGCACTTGTCACAGAACGGAGTAATACATACACAGGAGCATTCTGTTGAGCGAGCCAATAATTATTGTTTTTACGCGGTAGCAGCGGACTGCAATTAAAAAGTGTTTATTTATTCAGGCTCGGCTTTTTAGCATGCGCCTCTCTGTCTCTCTCGCTCTCTCGCTCTCTTCCCCTCCGCGACCCCTTCGACGCTCCGGCGCCGCACACACGTTTACGCCGATCACAAACAGAGCGCGAGCGAGAGGAGGCGAGCTGCAGCGCACGGCCTGCAAAATCCAGCCGCTACGATTTTTTAGCTTAAACAAAGCGCTCTGCTTTCCAATTTTTACCGCGATGCCCGGCTCTGCTGCTGCCTATGGATGGGGAAGCGTAAAAAAAAAATCATTTACGTCGACGCGACGATAAAAATTGTCGACGCATGTGAAATCGCGCGATAAACCGCTGACGCTGGTAATAAGGAAATCTTATAAAATATGTAGAATAAAAAAAAATGAGCGAGCGCGCAGAGGAGAGCCACAAAAAAAAGACAATATATAAAACAGATCGAACGCGCAGCTGTTGGGGCCTGTTGTTATAAATACACGTCTCGGTTCCCCGGCCTGCACGTGTTTAGGCAATTACAGTACACTGATAGTTTCTTTATCTGGCCACCGATATAAGTATAATTGAATATATATAGTGAGGAAGCGTGGAGCAACGTATTTTGGGGCGATCGTCGAGAGTCGCGGCGATAGGCGATCGCGTGTGTGTACAAACGACGTCGAGGAGACGCTTCTGTATTTGCCTCCGATGACGTTATCTTTTCTCTCTCTCTCGCTCTTTCGCTCTCCCGTGGCGTGATTTATTATTTATTAGTGCGATAAGTTTTATTATTGTAATCCCGCGACGCTTTATAAAAATACCGAGTGCGATACCGCGGTCACATGAGCCCGCGCCACGGCGGGTGTGCAGAAAAAAGGCAACAAAAAACAGAGAGTGAGAGAGAAGAGATTTAAAAACGCAGCAGTAGGACGCACTTGGCGACAAGAGGAGTGCGAGCCCCGCTAATTTTCTGCACGCAGACGGAAAAAGGACTGCGGAAGGGCTATAAAGCGATGAGCTGAGCACGACGCGATTCCCTATACATGTATATATAATATATACCCATTGTGTCCGCGAAGTTTTGCACACAGACAATAGACGCACACGCACATGTGTCAGCTAGACGAATTTAAAGTTTTTGGCCAAGTCGAAGGCGAATAGAGCGAGATAGAGCTAGAAAGCGAGCGAGTGTAACAATAATATAACGTATGTGCGCCGCGATAATAAAATAAAAATCCGAGATAACAAGGGAGTCTGTGTGTGTGTGTGTGTGTGTGTGTGTGTGTGTGTGTATTATATGTGCGCCGCTCGAGAGTCGCGCTTGCAAAACAAATCGCGTTCGGCTTTTATATTATACACGCCGTAACAACTCGACGCGACTCTGTTTACACAAGACTTATGCAACGCGCGCCTCTCCTCCGGCGCATATTGTTATTATCGTTTAGTGTGCGAGCTGCGCCGATTTATTAATCTTATTATACAATTTCGCGTGCGCGCGCGCGAGTCCCGGAAAATTACCGACTAAAGAAACTCGAATATATATATGTCCGATCGAAACTCCTCCGCGCGTTCCCTTTTACACACTCACACACACAGAGAGAGAAACTCTGCATAGTATATACCGTAGCCCTTGTTCAAGCCTCCCTCCTCCCACCCTCCCCCATGCAGCAGCGTCGATAAATATTTCACGCTTTATATTTTATATTCACTAATTTCCGCACGAGAATGTGCCACGTGTGTGCATATATGCATATATATATATATATAATAGGGAAAGGGAAGTTGCACAGGAGGATGCGGTGGTAGAGAGCGAGAGAGAGAGAGCGAGAGAGAGAGGGGGGAGGCGGACGCGCGGTAATAATTTCATTAATTTTTATTATAATTGCCCGAGTATAATTAGATGAATGTCAGGTCGGTAAATCCCAAATGCAACTAGCGTACATAATAATACGATGCGCGTACAATATTCAGCCGGGCGGTGGTGGCCGTTACGTGCACAGAGCGCGCGCTGCATCCTCTATACACGTGCGCATCCAGCTGCCTCTCTAACTGTTGTGCGTGCGTGTGTGTGTGTGTGTGTGTGT
>UELV01069712.1:1311-20318 GCA_900490015.1 Megastigmus stigmatizans
CATCGATTGCACTTTTTTGCAGTATTTTGAATTATTGTCATTCCATTTTCCTTATGAAAAAAAATTCATAAATTTGAAAATTTCCAAATTTTTTAACTTTTTTTTCGTGAAAAACACGCCATATTTTTTTGCAGGAGTATTTTAACAAAATATCGGTATCGCCATTCGAAAGAACAGCTCAAAATACGTCGGATATGATCCTTTTCAAGTTTTTTCAAACCTTTTCTTTAGTTGAAAAAAAACTTTGAAAAAGTTGTTGAAAATTCGGGGTCTTGGTCGTTAATGGGTTAACTGGTTACTACTCGTTTATTTATTAAAAATATATTATACATTCGTTCTTTTATATCCACAGAAGAATAACAATGAGATTTTTCGACGCACCGACAAAGGCGTTTGAGAACATGATATAGTTTAAGTCTTAATTGCGAAATTCGCGCGAAGCCAATCAAAGCTTTGAACCAAGAGCAAGAGTATTTGAGTAGCAGCGTATTCTGCGATCACAGCGTTTGATTAATTCTTGTTTTCGGATATGAAAGTAAACAATGTACTGAGGCATTGTAAAATATTTATGGGAATATAATATTGGAGTAGGAAGTAAAAAATTGTAAGCAAGTTTTTCCTGATTAGAAATCACAACTATTTAGCGAGTTTACTTAATGATCGTATAACGTATCATGTACCTATGACAAAGAATAATATTCATCATCCTTCAAAACCTCTCTAATTGCGAAATCCCAAAAGTCATCAGGAGTTCGTCCATCAAAGTGGGTGAGAAAAAAAAGTTGACGGAACTGATCGTCGAGATCGTTCGGATCTATCGATTAATCGCATTCCCTCGCGCGCGAATTCCTAAACGCCGTCACAGGGAAAATTGAACATTCAGCGAGTTGAGTAATTTCTCCCACTGCATATTTCGTCCCCCTAAACTCCGTAAGAATGAGAATCCAGGCTTACCATCATAAAGACTTATACCACGAGCTCCTTGGGCTGCAGGCCGTATAAATTTCTCAAAATACTCAACTTAAGAGATCGCGAGAGAGGGAGCAAGAGTATAGAGTTGCTTCGAATGTATATAGGAAGCCGCGCGCGTATTTCATTAAGCCTGGAGTCGAGAGGCAGCTCTAGGATGCGCCCGACTGCGACGTGTCGTACTTCCGAGAACGTCTTTAACCCTCAAAGAGTATAAGCGAGCGAATGGGAGAAATATCTACCCTTTTAACGAGTATCGTGTATACGCTTTACTCACTTCCTATGTGGGTGTCTGTGTGTAGGCGCATGTATAGGTAGAAGGAAAATTCTGTACAAGGCTTGGATTCCTTGCTTGGCTGTTTAATTAGCTCGAGCTGCTGCTGCTGCTGCTGCTGCTGCTGCTGTTTCGACGTGTAGCTGCGCGCGCTATCTCGGCCCCTGCATACGAAGCCAGGACTGAAATGTGTAGAGGAATTTTTTTTATGTCTGTATGTATGCAGTGCTTGAAAGGATGGAAGTGGAAGTTGGAGATTTTACTTTTTAATTGCAGTTTCTGTAATAAGTATACAATATACAATGAATCCTGAGAAGAATTTGTGGATTAGTGATTCTGGGTAATTTTTGAGGTAGACCAATCATAAATACACGGAAATTTAAAGCATTGTTCGGGCGAAGTAAATAGGGAATTAAACCATATTGCAACGACATTGCAAAGATTATGGATGCATTGTATAGTTCGTCGATTTAATTATTTTAGTATATCACGCTATTGATAATATTGTAAAGCTGAAGTAAATTATATGATTTCTGCGTATCAAGCGGGATGAATGAAATGATTTTCCAAACATATTATACACTGCAAGAAGCAATTACACGTTATGTAATTAATTTTAGCAGGAACTCGAGCCGAAATTAAGAGATAAATTAACACAGTACGTTAATTGGAATGGCATGAAATAATAATAATAATAATATCTAAAATAAATTGATGGATCATCATTAGTTAAATTAATAATGATGGTAACGTTCATAGATAGTTACTTTTTTTAAAGCTGCAGGGAATCGACCCATTCGTACAAATAATCACACTTTTTATTAAATGGCCGACGATTCGGACGTTTATTGAAATTGCCTCTTCAATGCCTAAAAGTTAAATAAAGTTCATATAAAAAAATACCTGTTCGATAAAATATTGTAATTAAATTGTAGCAATCTTATCGGTATATTATTTACGTTCGTGACGCGTTGTACGCGCAATGATATCGATCTTGAATCATCGAAATTCACTTTAATTTAAACGACTCGTAATAAAAGAAAAAGCTCGCACGGTACTTGTGCTTGAGTACTATTTAGCCAGAAATATACATGAAGAAGATCGTCTCTGCGCTGGTAGACCCGATATATCAGAGAAGTACGGTAATATCCGTCAGTTCCACTCGAAATACGTTTCTTCTCTCTCTGTCTCTCGGTCTTTTTGCAAGCAATGCACCTTTCGTAGTCAGCAGCCCACCCGCAACGTCTCTCGCTGACTACGTAGCAATTCGCCCGGCAAGTCCCTCGTATCCACGCGAACTCACCGTATAATAATCCCCGAGCTCAAGTGCACTGCACTATAAGAGAAGACACTTTTTCCCCTCTTGCTCGATCCTGCAACTCCTATAACTTTTTCGTCCACTCACACACGCACACGAATGAAAATACATTTCCGCTATTCTACCAATGTGTGTTTGTGCATAGGATATATAGAGTTGTGTGGGTGTTGTTATAAATAGATGCTATTTACGCGGTTTAATTGCACTCTGCTACGAGGTTTTTTTTTTTCAACACGATACTGGGGCACGTGAATTTGCCGTTGCTCCTGTCGTACAGTGAAAGAGCGGCAGTTAAGAGAGAAACTACTGCCCGTGGAATCGGTTATGATTTAACCGAACTGTCGTTGCATCATGTATACATATATACATGTATAATGTATGTAAGGTAAGAGGTATAGTAACGAGGCGTGAGCGGCTCTTTGCGAAAAGCATGCTATATAACGCCCTAAAAGCTTTCGCTGCTTGTGCGCACCGAATTTTCCTAGTGCAACACGTGTAAGTGGTACGTGTGTACGTGTATGTGGGACACGCGGTGAGTTACGTAACGACGGTGAGTTGTGCGAGAGCTGCTGGCTTTCTTTACATCAGTGGCGGGTATGTAAGGGAAGGAGAAAAGTTACGCGCGAGGCTGGGTTATCGCGAGGGCTAAGCACAAGTGCTGTTGGCGGTGGTGGGAGAATTCGCTATTTTAGACATGCTCATAGCTATATACATACTCAATAGTTTTTTCCTTAAAAGACGAAAATTCTTTAATCTATATAAATAGCCCTGCAAGAGTTAAACGATAGATCACACAGCGATTACATCGAAGTATATTATTAAAATTAATATACGTCTAATTAGCGGAATATATCATTAGATCGTTGTCCATCGTTCGCTAGAGACTCTATACTGCTACACAACCTCGCGGTCTCGCACAATCTGTACATATACTTCAAACAATAGAATGAAAAGCCCAGATTAGTATTACGAAGCTATATAGGAATCGGCGTAGCTGCTGGGCGACAGCGCATCACTTGAAAGCGGGCAATCAATCTTATACAACCGCGAGTCTGAGAGTTTATCCCCCGAGTCATCTGTTACTACTGGGAACTGCTGCAATACAGGTGTCACTGCTGAATAGCTGCTCTGTTCCGCTCTATGTTACCGGTCCAAGTCTTATCGAGGTTCGTGTACCGACTATATATACGCACATCTTGAAATTGCTGCAATACATGTATAACCACGGATACACATTTGTTACACCGCGGAGAAAGCTGTACAAAGTTGTACAGCGGTTATAGTTTCGTATGTACGACGTTCGGCGTTGATGCAACACTCGGCGAAACTGACTTATTAACCTGCCAATGATAACCTAAAGCTATAAGGTATTTGGAAGCTAAGTCCCGATCTGAGATTATCGCAAGTTTGATATTCGATTGATAAGACACAGTAACTACTTTAACCAATGATAAAAAAGATCAGCGTGTATACTATTTAAAAGCGCGCTGTCAATCTTTGCTACGTACAGCAAAGGAAAAAAAGAGGAAACAAAAGCCGATCCCCTTCAGCGGATGGATATAAGGTGCACTCGGGCTGAGCCGCGGTGATTACAAGGTGGAAAGACACATGCATTAGCAACGATAACAAGAACACAACCAGTCCCGGAGCTAATATACATACATATATATATATATACGCAGACCCCGTACAGTGTATGTGCATTATCTGCTACTCTCCATCGCAACGCAAATGTGCGTTAAATGACTCTTCGGTGTATCTCTCCGTGTGTGAATTCGTATATATGTTGCGTCAGTGTGCCACACGTTACGATAGTGCACTGCAGAGACCTCCGAGTATAGTGCTATAAATGTTTTTCTTGCATTGGTGGTGTACCGTTAGTTTATATAGTCGGGAAAAAAACGAATCCACTTTTTCGGGAGGTTGGTACTTGTGTAATATATAACGTTTCTTTAGAAAAATAGCGTATTGAAGGACACGAGATGTGAATGTTTCTGTTGCTGGGTGCTGTAATAAATGTTATAATTGAAATCGAGGCATTGCAGTGTATCTGGAAATTTTGTTGATTATGGAAAGTGGATCGTATCCATTATATTCATTTGAAACCTGCTGCACCTAACGGTAATATTTGCAGAAATCCGGGATTTATCAACAAGCTTGCAGTCTCTGCATACTTTCCCGTACCAATGACTCGCAAGCTTGCAAACCATAAAAAACCACATACCAGCAAGAGTATCAACCTCTCAACTGAAACTATACACATACCATTGCAGTAATATCACTATTTCTCTCCTTTTCTTCCACACTCGCGCAACATAAAAAAAGGGTATTTATACAGCAATCGATAAGATCTCGTGTACTTGTTCTCCCGGAGCCAGCGCGAGAGTAACGCGCTCTATCCGCCGATACACGATAAAAGCATCATCCGTTGCGCTAACCCGTGGCGCGCTTCTTTGTTCCGCTGCGTGATCGCGTTGTTATTGCCGACTCATCGTGTATATATATATATGTGTGTAAGCCGTAACAAATGGCAAATCATACCGTGAACGCTTCTTGCGCGCCGCTGCTCCGCTCTTTCCAACCTCTTACGCCGTTCCTTTCAGACCTATCAATTTTACTTTGCTCTTATTACGACTGCGCACAAGAGCTACATCGATGGGGGCAACTCCCCGTGGTGCACGATATTCTCTTAACTCCGCGGAAGCAGCCTGCGAATCGTGCAATTTCGAAAATGCTAATGGATCGTTCCTGTGATTTGTAATAATTTGCTTTATATTAAATTCGGGGATACGCTTGTGCGCGGAAGCCTTTTGTGCTTAGTTACGAGAATAACTTGTCTATATATATGATATAACAGATTTTTTTTCTCTTTCGGATCGACTGTTCCGAGATCGTTATATATATATATAACTTTTTCCATCTATTATTTAAATAAAAAAGAAAAAGGGAAACAAGCGAACCGTGCCAACTAATTGCGCACATCGCTCCCGAAGCGCAAAAGTTACGGGCTTCGGCAATCTTCCTTCCCCCCCATTGTAATAGCCGACAGCAGCGCGTGACTACCCGGTAGAAGTTTGATGGGACCTAAGGTGTATGCGCGGGCGAACCTAACTATATATACATATATACACGGCCAAGCCTCGAAATTCCAGTTTTCAAACTAGTTTTCTCGCCCCCGCAGCTTTTAAAATACTCTTCCGCGTCGAGCTCGTCTCTCTGCGCCCTTTCTCTCTCTCCCGTTCTCGCGTGTGTGGGGAGGAGCGATAACTTTTGCCGTTAGCAACTTGCGCGACGCTCCAGCCGTTAATGCGAGGAATTTCCTTTTCAATTTCGTTCTTATGTACATACATATATATATACACCCATTGCCGTTGAAACTCCCATTGTTAGATTTGCACTCGGTGTGGTTCGGTTTTTAATTTTTTTTTTTTTATTTTTGTCCGCTGCCGCTCACCCCATTCCGTTCGACTGCTATATACGCTTAGCTGCGTTATTCCATTGATTGTCGTTGACACGGTATCGAAATTTGATTTCGCCTTGCGGCTTTGTGTATATACGCTACGCTTTGCAATATACGTTATCATTTGTGAATTCGATAGCGATTGGATCGGATTCTCGGAAATTTTCAGTAATGAAAAAATTCTTAAATCGCAGCCAAGCTATGCCGTTTCGCAATTAAAATTAGTGAATATCTCGGCCGTTGCGAATCAGTATCAGATTTCACCGATTCGATTTATTAAAGCAAAGATCAGGGTATCTTATATATATAATATAAACACTAATATTAAACTTTCACTGCCTGCGTATCAACTGCAACCCATGCTTTCTCTTAAGATCAGGCTATTTACAATAGAAAACACACGTTTTTCTTTTACATTTCAATTCCAGCCATTGATCTTCTATCCTAAAAACACTTATTCCTCATTTAAAAGAGTCCGTGTAAGAGTTCCATTCAACAAGCCATACGCCTATAACGTAATAATTGACGCATAGCAAAAAGGGAAACATGCATCTATGCATCCGATACACGCGAACCGTCGCGGTAGCAGACGGTATATATACCGCAGAGCTTTAATTGATTGGGGGCAAGCGGCAGAGCGTATACATCCGCGAAATTGCGCTTTAAATACAGTTCGTCGCGGCAATCATTGAAATTCAGTGTGCCGCGCATAAGCGGCTCCTGCAGCTAGTATATAGCTCCGTGTCTCGAGCGGCGCGCGCACCTTTAACCGTGTAACGCTGGAACGGAAGTGCTATATATACCACCGAAAGAGAGAGTGAGAGAGAGACAGAGAGCGATTAGAATTTCAGATTCGGGTGCGAAGCTTCGATCAATGGTGCACGCTTATACAAGCAACTTGCCCAACTGCTCTGCTGCTGCTTTGCTCTGCGGTACGATAAATCCACGCCGCGAGTGCGATACGCAAATTTACGCGGATGGTATAGGTTATATACATACATAACGGATGTGCAATCAGAGGTGCGTGTGTGTGTGTATCTGCGGCCTTGGATTATACCGAAGGAGGCCTGTGTACGGGGAAACGATTAAGAATGGGTAGCGATGATAAACATTCTATATCTAATTGTTTTCTTAGCTCGATTCGTTTTCACGTATTCTTGGTATATAGTGCATATTTTTAATTCACGTTATTTTGTTGTTCTTTTAATGCGACTTGGTTTGTATAATGTTATTTCATTCGGTTTTATATTGGTGTGGAAATTAAAGTAAAAAGAGCAGTTGTTGTAAAGTAGCTTGATTAAAGTAAAGTTTCACATTCTATGCGAATATATATGAACTCTATAGCTATACGATATTTAGTTGAATTCAGTAAAACCTACAGAATGTTAAATAAAAGAATCTATACATAACTTTTTAAAAATAGTTTTATTTAAAAGCAATAATTCAAACTACATAAATTTAAAAAATAAATTATTTCTAAAAATAAAAGAACACATGTATACGTACTTGAATAACTCATTTGTGTTGGGGTTATATAATCAAAAAATAGAGAAAAAAAACCGTAAATAATTAAAATTGTACTTTTGGACTAAGTTAGATATGATAAATTATATCAACTTGTGTATAAGTCTGACTGAATTCGCGATAAGTCCATTTGCTGAGCGAATAAACACGAGATGGTAAGAGCTTAATTGCATTAACATCGAATCGCACTTACATCTGCTAAATATTATACCTGCGTCATCCGCCCGAATATCGCCCGGTATAGAAAAAAAAAAAAAGTAAAGCAACGATTACCAGGGAAATAGGAGGGAGCATTTGGGCCGCAGATTTCCACGAAATTAAGTTTATCTCTCTTTGTGCGTTCGTCTCTCTTTCTTCGAGCCGTGCGAAACTGTAATGATACTGGATATACACAGAAGGCCGATTAACCTTCGGCAGAAAGCCAAGAGAAACGTTCCTGAATTTACAGTATATATACATCGCTTGAATGAGATTTCAAGCGATGATTTTTCGATGGTCGTCGTAACCGGCCGAGGAGCTTATATTCGATTTGGTATACGTCCAGATACGTTGGTTTAAGCTTAGCGGCTGTATAAACTCGAAATAAAATCATCATTTATTTATACAAGTCAACAATTTTGGTTTGTTAAAATGAAGCGGTGCGGTTGTCTTTTCTAAGGCGAAACTATTCCATATTTCAAGCTTTTGTTGGCATATATGCAGCTTTCTTTTTTTTAATAAACATGCAAATATTACGATACAGTAAATACACTCTGGCAATAGAGAACAACCGAGGAACCGTAGAATGTTTTAGCCTTGAAAAGGAATAAAAATGTCGAGCGAAACATTGTTTCTATTTTTTTTTTCTTTCATGAATATTAAAAGGACCTTTATTACCAGAGAGTTCCGTTTATTTATCCGACGATATTTCCAACATTGTGTATAACATACGACATTTAAATATTATGCACGATATATCGCTGTGCATGAACTTCGATGCAACAGAGAATCAGTGGAACGTTAAGGTTGACAGCTGCGTGCAAGTCCATTATCGCGACAATTAATTAACATCAGGATGCGGATATATGCATTATTCACGAATCTATACGACGAATCGCCAATTCCTCGGACTCGCACCTCGTTTTCCCACCTTCCATATAGCAAACATCCCAACGTCGACTCCGCGCTCCCAAGAAACACAGCTACTCTCGAACAAATCTTCCTCCTCCATGCGTATATATATATACGCGGAAGTAGCGGAAAATTCAGTCGTTCCGCAGCGTGTGTATTGTAATGTATACAGTACGGCTTGCAGCCTTGACTAAAAGGCGCCAGAACGGCGCACTTTGTTAAGCCGTGCGCGCTCAAAAACACATCGTATACGGAAAAATCAGCAAACACGCGAGTACAAAAACTTAACGTATATATACGTATAGGAAGTGCATATGCTTCTTGCACTTCCTCCGCTCTGACGTTACATAAACTGTACAATCCACGTCGAGTGTAAGAGGGAGAGAGAGATTCGAACGCTACGCCGCAAATCCGCTTATAGCCAGGCCAAAGGTGCAAAAGAATCGCTTATAGACGCGAGAGCTGTCACGTTTGGCCTTGTAGAGGACATGTGTACTCTCTAGCGTCTCTTTCCCGGTATGGCTTTTTGGCGATTTATATTATACGAGGAGCGGAAAGTTTTCTTTTTTTTTTCCTCGTGAACTCGAGAACCTTTCGTTATTCGAATGATCCGAGAGTCTCGTTGAAAGATGGCTGCTGTTGCTGCTTTGCAAGGTTATTGAACCGAGAAGATGACTGTTTGTTAATTGACTACGTCTTATTAATAATGAAGTGTTAAAATACTTTGGGGCTTGTATTGGATTTAAATAGAATTTTGTATGGTTTGATCGATAGCAGAGCTTGGTTTTATTTTTGGCCCTTTGCCTTTAAAATGCAGTTCTGCTGAATCGTGCTGGAAAATTGAAAACGCAGTCGATAAGATTCTGTATGATGTGGTTGTCTTGTCACACTTGTCTTTATGTTTTAACTTTATCTATTTACAAATCTTTCGAATACAAGTTTCTTTTAACCGATGTCGATTTATTATATTTATCATCGAATATTACTTATGCCAAATGTTGTTGGAATCATTTTTATTAATCATTTGCAAATTAATGATTAATTTTAACAGTTCTGAAAATACATATAACCGCTTTAATATTATAAAATTATTCTGCTTGTATACCATCAATAAATCTGTACTCAACATATTGCAGTATATGATTTGCTATGCAGAGAAAATATTATTAAATATTCATCGTGTAATACACCAGGATAATCCTATATATGGCACTGCGCGTATGGCAAATACATTATTATTGAAAAACAATTAGCGTATAATTTGATTTGAATAAATTGGATGTTTCAATTATTCGTTTATCGTTGTGTCATAATTACCGCTCATCATCGAAGTTGTTATAACGCGAAACAGCGAGACGAGTAATTAGCGCTAATTTGTTTATATCTCTCCGAAATAAGCGCTTACAAATAAACTGGGAAATGTCGTCGTTACCCCGCGTTTGATCGATATACATACAACAATCCAACGTACACCCGATTAAAAGCGAAAACGCGTGCCGACATAAACAGCTTCTTCGATATTCCTGAAATTGAAAAAAAAAATCACTAGCGCAAATTAATGGCCGCCTATATACTTTTTCTCTTTCCCCTTCCAATAAGGCACACGTGATAAACAACGTGTTATCGTTTCGACACCAATGTCACGCCTGCGCTCGACTAAAATCACGCATAATCGTATGAATATTCAAAAGCGCGCCCTATTCGATAATAATTTGAATATTCAATCTAAAATGTTCATCAAAAGGCTCGCCGCGCGCGGGTGTAAAAAGGGGGACCAACCGAGGGCGAGCTTTTATCGCTGCTTCACCCTAGCAGATTCGTGCGCGAAAATCTCTCCCGGATGAAAGAGAACGAGAGCAACGGAAAACAAAACAATTTGATCGAATATACATATATATATTCCTGCGTGGAAAACGAGCAGCGCAAGAGCCTGTGTGTATACGTCGCGTATGAAATCCCCTTAAATAAATATGTCCAGTGCATATAGCAACGGATGCGTGTGTATGCGTTATACGACGCGAAAAGCCAATTTATATTCGGTTTGTCAAAGCTCGGCCGTTGTGCGAACGTCGCCGTTACTATAGACGGCAAGGATGGAAAAAGAAATTAGCGTCTCAGTGGAAAACAAAGGAGAAAGTGGATCGGAAGCCGGTGGTATTTCGCGCCGAATATAGAGTTGTATATATAAGAGCATAAGCTCTCGTTCCGATAAATGACAGGTGTGCATAATATATGTACAGACGGTGAGTCGAACTTCTCGGATATTTCGTGTATACGTGATGCGAGAGACACCGATCGTAAATAAACGTCTGTGTATGCTTGGGAGAGATCAGAAATTGGATTTTTCCGCGTATAATAGAAAAGAGGATCTTGGAAAAAGTCGACGAGCTCTGTTGCCTCCCCCCTTTCTTTTTCTCGCTTCATCGTCCCTCTCCTCGCAATACTTATCGAATAAATCTCCGAGAGATAAATCGAATAACCAATTTTCTGCCATTTATTGTAAACGAAAAAAAAAAACAAAGAGAGAAAAATAAAAGAGGCCAATCGGATATACAAACGCTGTATATCCGAGTTTACCCGCGGTATGTAATACATCGTAACGAATTTGCTGCTTCGTGTGTGATTAATTCGATTGTAACGAGATTCGCTCGACCGACGCGCCAAACAATTATTCTCCTCCACTCGTAACACACGCGAAATAAAGAGGGCAATTCTTCGGCGCATTACTCCCCTTCCGTATATACAATAAAGGAAAAAGCCTCATAACTTGGGCTTTTACGAGTAGCCTCTCGGACATAATGCGCCGTGACTTAGAGCCACGCCGCGTATATAATACGCCTATTCTCCCTGAAGCACTTTTCAGGGCTTTTACATCGTAAAGCTTCGTAATTTGCGAGCCGTCTCCGTGTGTCCTGTGTGTGTGTGTGTGTGCAGCCGTGGGCAGTATTCTTTTTTCATTAGGTCACTGCCGCCGACGCCGCCGACGTCGCCGCAATTCTCACGCATCGCTAATGGACAAGGAAAACGAGCAAAGATTTCAGCGACCGGTTTGCGCTTTTAATTTGTCCGCGACTTTGACTGCTACGATATACATTCCACTCTATACTTTTCTGCCTTTAACTCGTGTATGTGGCGCTTAGGTGTCGAGCTTGTAAATGTTTTACGATTCCTGCGCATCAATGTCGCATATATATAGATTTACAAGCTACCAATCGGTCAAAGTCATATATTGCGCAATGCAGTTGTATACGTGACAAGTGCACGAGAGAGTATATAAACGTAACGAAAGAGCAATACTTGTAACAATGTTCGGGACAAAAAAAACGGAAATAACCGTTAGTTCGGATTTTACGCGAATTAAGAAAAAAGCGGCGACACGAATGAAAATGATCTCTCAAACCTTTATACATTACTGAAAAACAAGTGTCGCGATATCGAACGAGCCGATACAGTTTGCGCTTGTATTTTTATTCCCGAGCATTAGGACCTCTGGGCCGTCGCGCTAACAAACGAAAAATCGATGTACTGGATGTAAAAAAAAAATAGACGCAAGTCAATGCGAAATCTCGCAAGTTCAGCAGTAGGTACATTATCACGGCCGCTTTAAACCGATCCGTCAACACTTTAATGGTAACTACGACATTGTATACTTGGTATAGCTCGGCTTTAATGCAATTAAGATTCGCTAAAATCCGACGAAAGAAAGGAGAGGGGAGAGAGAAAAAAGTACACAACAAGATTCTACCCCCCCCCTCTCTCTCTCTCTCTCTCTCTCTCTCTTGTGTGTTAATCCGTCACGCTATCTTTCAATTAACGCCGACCTGACGCGTCATATCGGTCTCTCTCTCGAACTGCGCAGCGCCTGCGTCCTCTTTACAAAGCGAATTACGAAAATGCGCATACTTGCGATATACATCGCTGTGACGTACGCGTGTACAAATCTTTTTCTTATTCTCTTGCTGTCTGGGCGCTTTTCTTTCTTTAAATTCAATTTTGTTTCATTTCGAGTTTTGTTATACGGTGCAACAGCTTCGATTGGCGTAAATTTGTTGTGTTGCGGTATCGAGAGATAGACGGAAATTGCCACGAACACAGTATATCCGAATATCTGTCTTGCCAAGAATCTGTGTTTGATTCGAAAAGAGGAGCGCTTTTGTTTCCCTCGTTGTATAATCAGCAAGTCTTTGTCTGCGAGGGAAGACTTTTTCGCTCTGCTATTTTGACTATATGTATACGCGTGAATTTATTCCGCGCCCGGAATAAGGCGGCTGGAACGTATGTAACAACTGCAAATATACATAGGTATATGTTGGAACTTTTTTTCTCCGATCGTTCCGAGTTTCCGTCAGATGAACTTTTGGTTGCTATGGTGAATTTTATTCTTTGAATCGGAGATGTTTCGGTTTTTTTTTGCGCTGAAACTCGAAATTGTAATATTACATGTTGCTACCCGTGTAAAAATGATTTATATATAATCATGTATAACCTTATATTTAAACTTATATGGTTATATATAATCATATAAAATAACTACTTATATATAATTATATACAATGATATATGGGAAATTTTTACACGGGTATAGACATATCTCGAAACCAAAATTACATAGAAAAAATGAAACATTATCAATTTTCATTTTATATTTATTAAATTTAATATTTTACATTGATAAATCTATGAAATTATTTCTTAATAATTAAAATAACGTCGCTACTATTTCAATTAACTGTATTACTTATGTATAAAAATTACAAAGATCGCATTTTCTGTAAAATCTCGACAAAAGCACAAGAAACCAGCACGGAAACTATAGCCAAGCAACGCTGTGATCTCGTGTATGCACCTATCAAAGTCATCCACGCATCGAAGATCCAAGGCAGACAAAACAATGTTAGCCGATCAAACCGTCCGACGCCGAGATTTTCTGTAAAACGGTGCGCTCGCATATTCGCGCTAATTCGAGATAAAAGCACCGAGTACGATATATATATATATATATATATCAGCGATGCGACCTCGTTCGCCGTGCTCCGATACCGCAACTGGCAAATTTTAATTAAAAAGGCGTGCAGAGAGAGAGAGAAAGAGAGAGAGAGACGTGATATAATCGCCGTGGGCTATATTCGTAACAATAATATCCTTATCAGTGTTCGATAGTACGCGGAACTGGTCGCCGCCGCAGTCGGATACTTTTGCATGCTCCCCCCTCTCTCTCTCGCTTTGTTTGTGTCGTTGTTATCGTGAGTCTGGGCGCGCGAGCTGGAGTTGAGCGATGCAACGTGAGCTCGAAGTCGGCCGCCGCCGCTGTCGCTGTGTATGCACCGATGCAGTGCGCCAATCCTATTTGCTGGGCTGCAGTGTCCACTAACGATTGTTTTTAATGATTCACCGGGTGTTTTCGCGTGCTTTCGACTCTCGATCGAAATACCTTTTATGAATGCGAATCTATAATTGAATAAGTATTATCAACCCGTGTGTGTACACATCCCCGGAAACGCATAAAACGCATATGAGCTTTGTACAAAGCTGCTATTTCGAGATCGCACCAACTGAATCGTGCATAATGTATATAAAGCACACTGTGCGTTGTACACATTTATATTGATCGATCAACGAAATCAAACCTCGCGCGACTAGCGCAACCACACACTCGCACCTCATTCGCACACCTCCGCTCTTTACATTATTCCATTATATCGACTATGTATACATAATGCAACGGTATTTTTCGCGGCTCTCGTTGTTTATCCGCGTCGAGCCTAGATTAGTCTAATCAGTTCATATATATATATATATATATATATATATTTGCCGCGGTTTCCCTCGACCGAGCTATATATACGTGCATCGCGATTCGAAAAACAAATCTATTTTTAAATGGAGAGTATAAAAAAAAAAAAAAGAACGAGAGCTCGCAGTCCCGCTTCGACGCGATATATAAAAACGTATTATGACTGTTACTCAACGCTCTTTCTCTGTGTAAGAGCTTCACATTCAGCGCGTAAACTTTGCTTTTTCTCTTTCGCTTTATCGTTTTTATTCTCCGTGCTATTGCTTGCATCGAAGGTGTCGAGAGAGTTGAATGGCGCGATAATGAAAATAATTGTCAATTGCATATCGGCCGTTGCTGCAGTGTTTCGTATGATTCTTGTTTTCGAATGAATTCTTAAATGAGACAGTATACCTATATACCTATGTTGATTTACTAAAGCGCAAACATTTTAGTAATTCATTTCCATAACTGTAATTTCAATAATTGGCGGTAAAGCGTCCATTGGGTTATTGTAATACTTATATGCTATATAAATCTGCAATTTAGTTCTTGAACGCAACAATGATGTCTCGTGTGTAATTGTCCTTTATTAAAATCACATGGAATTTATGTCAAATTAATGTTTGATGTGCATTCTGTATATACGAGAAAGAATTTCTAACCTCACCGACAATATTGTAATCAGGACCACAAGAATTCTCATATTTCAAGCCCTTAGTGCATAAACTACATAGGATGGAGCATGAAAAGTGATAAAGCGCTACTGCCTTTATTACGCCGTTGCAGAAAAATTACAAGAATTTAACTTTAAAAAGAAGAGAATAGCCGTTAATAATTTATAAGGCTATACAGGAAATCTCGCAGTAAAAATTTATTTGCATTATTAAGTATACCCGATATAAAGTTATTAAATTTTATTCCGCATTAAATTATAAACTTCAAATCCTATCAAGATAAAAATCTTCCTCGCATCCTGTTATATCCTAACAATCCAATCGAAAAGTGTTGGAGAAAAATGACAATGTTCATACCGTTCCAAACGATCGCGTCGCCGTCGTTTGCAATCACGCTGAAAGCAGAGCCGCGCGACTCAGTTCTGTACTAGAAGAAGACGCATATAAAGCCAAACGTGCAGCTCTTCCGCAGTCATCAGCGCGCCATTCTCTACTTTTGCCCAGCATGGTATATAATAGACCTGGGCGATACTTACGCACACGTATATATATATACAGATTAGTATAGCTCCCGCATGCAGTGGACGCGACCAGTTATTAATATAGCCATGTAATGGGGGTAGCGCGGTTTATTTGCATTCCATTGTAATACGAGCTCATTCAACATTGCCGTCCGTTGAATGAGAGATATATATCTACGCGACTCGCACGCTTGCCGTAAGTTTCGAGATACAGCTAATGACAACTTTGACTTTGATTTGATAAAGCTAACGACTTATATTTGAGAAAATTCATGATAATAGATGTTATATGTAATTCTAATGTGTGGGCAAAGTTGAAGGGAGACCGACTTAAAATTCAAGGGAAAAAATTGAGTATAGGCTCTTATGCAAATAGGCCTTTTTAGATGCATTTTTTTCAATTTGTCTTATATAAAACACGTGATTCTTTTGTTTCAACCTTCGTGTCTCCTTTTGTATATATAAAACTAGTCTGTAAGCTTTTAATTTCACTTTTAACTGTATAATCATTATATGTTTAAATTAATATCTTCGAAAAGCTTTTCAAGTTATTAATATGTCGAATGTGCAGAGACTGGAATAAAGAAGAAAACACTAACAATACCATTCAGTTTGTACAAAATTTGTTTCCCAGCTACAGCATATTAGCAACAAATTCACTAAAGTAAAATATAATAGACTTCGCTCTAAACAAATGAAAGTTCATCTCCCCAATTCCCGTTGCTCATTGCGAAATCGAGTTCATTCCTCTGTATTCATTGGCAATAAATGGCTCGGGCTTCTATCTATTACACGCCAGAATTTATAGAATTGCCGTGGCACGTTTAACCCGCGCGAATCTAGCTCGCTCCAACTCGTCTATGAGATAACAGCTCTGCCGAGTAGGAGAGAGTGAGAAAGATAGATGGAGAGGATAGAGCATGCAATCTTTTTCTTTTATACTAAAGGATGTCAGTACGCGCGCCTCTGTAACAAGTTCATCTTTTGCGTTCGACCGCTATAAATGTGTTGTAATACCTAGATTTCTAAATGGCGCTGGCTATGCAGAAGTGAACGCGTGTGTAATCGCGAGATGGCTATTTTTAGGGAAGTGGCCATTGAATTTATCTACAATATGTTGTTTTCATTCTCGATGCGTAGTGTTTTCGCGTTATAAATAATTCGCAATGATTTAATGAATATGCAAGGCTAGAAGTATACTAAATATGCAGTATTGTATTTAATCGTTGGAAATATCTCGCCATCTTATAATACAAGTTTAAAAGAGTAAGACATATTTGATCTCAATTTTGAATATTTCGTTGCTCGAGATAATCTGTATTTTAAAATCCAAATGGAGAAATTTGATGACAGTACCTACTGCTAAAAAGGTTTGAATATCCTGTAAATTATTCAAATTTCTAATTTTTAACGAGCTTGACAATCTCAGGAAGCTCTTGATAACCAAAGTAATCTTGTGTTCATCGCATACAAAGCACGACTCGAAGCTATACAGTCTCGACAAACATCTCTGTCGTCGGAAAAAAAGCAAATGCTCTTTTGTCACCTAAAACTCGAAACAGGAAAATTTCTTATCTCAGACGTATAATCTCTTTAGCCGCGCAACAGTGGAGTGTAACAAAATAGACTTTCTTTGGCAAAAAAAGAAAGACTGAAAGCAAAGTTTTTTTTGTTAGAAGGTAAAACTCTCTTTGAGCCGCATATCTAATTTATCAGAGCACAACGACGTACATATAAGCATACCAAGTTTCAGGGTATCAATGGAAAGGGTAAAAAAAAAGCAAGCTAGCAGTATGAGTCCAAGTATATAAAAGGGCGAAACTCGATAAGTATATACAGCTAAAACTAACGGCTGCATGCATAAAACAATAGGCGCTCAAAGGAAAAGGAGCACAAGTTGAAAGAGAGTGAATCGCGAGGGTGTAATTGATCCATTAGTCACGCTTTTAATATCGACACGTTGTGCCGAAAAAGCCTCTATTGCATATACAGTCCGGAAGAATTGCGGAAAAAGCTATTCGTATATATATACTTATATATATCTGGTCGCGAGCCGAGATTTAGGAAAAGAAGAGTAGGCCGAGTGGGTTGCCGTATAATAGTGTCTGAGCAGACTGCAGAGTCGACTTGTGTGTCCCCTACCGCGTCAAAAGACGGAAGAATTCGAGCCACTCGAGTATAGGTGGCACAATTACATGTGTATATACATACAGACATCGAGAATTCCAGCTTCTTTGACGGCGAGACGTGCGGCAGCTTTATTCTCTCTCTCTCTCTCTCTCTCTCTCTCTCTCTCTCTCTCTCGCGCGCGCGCGCGCGCGCCCCTTTCCTCCTCCTAGAATACATATATATGTGTATATTTACTATATCGAGTGCGAGCGAATCAAATTACCTGCAACTGCAGCTGTCGTCTGCTCTTTTTCTCACTCACTCTCTCTGTCTCTCTCTCTGTCTGTCTGTCTCTTACTTTTATCTGCGGTTTCGCTGGGTGCGCGATTGGGAAATTTATCCGTGTTCGTGTCGGTGTATTAGAGATCGCAGAGATCGTTTTGTCGCGGGCAGAAATTGCCGAGTTGGATTCTCTTTTTTTTTCAGCGCACTTTGCGGTGAGAGAGCTACGGATTGTGCAGGGATTTTTTTTTTTTTTTTTTTTTGTTCGAAGGAGAAGTTGATTGCTTATTTACCCAGGGACCTTTGGTGCGTGCGTGCAGTTCTGTTTCTTCTTTCTATATCGATGATCGAGAGAGTTCAAGATTGTTACATTTGGATTTATCACACGCACATCATAAGGCTATACATTTGTATTAAAGCTGAATTAGAGTTAAGAAATGTAGCTTATATATAGAGCTCGATGCATTATTTACGCGTGCTTTTCTGTTTATACAAATACTCGTTTTGCACTTGACTAAAACGTCATATCAATTCCCATAAAATTTTGCACGCAGAATTTCTCCAACACCGCAAAAACAAAGCAGCCCCCGCAGCAACGCAATTCAAACCCGAGATCATCTCTCTTTTAATGCAATGGAAAGAGCTAAGGATGCGATGAATGTCGCGTTATCTCAAAATGCGAAATGTCACCCGCGACGTCGAGTAGCAGCAGCCATGTACACTGAAAAAAAAGTTCGGTTACCATTGCGTACGTTGCCCAGACGTTAATTGTATTTGTGCTCTAAGGCAAACGCTATTGTGCTACATCCGCAATATTTGCCTGGGTTTTCGGTTACGCTTACGACGCCCTCCCCAAGCAGCTCCCGCCTTTTTCCATCGGTTAATATACATATTATCTTCGACTTAAATATTTTAAAACTTGTATTGATATAAGGTACTTTGTGAATCTATTAAATAGTGATATATGGATGAGTATGTAAAAAGCAAACT
>UELV01069824.1:1176-38560 GCA_900490015.1 Megastigmus stigmatizans
TTTTTTTTTTTACGGATTTTTTCTTGACAAAATGGCCGCCTCAAAATTGTTCTTTTGTTAGACTGTCGACACGATATCTCATCAACGGATCATCTGAAATCAAAAAACTAAATAGATTCTTAAAACTTATAGTTGTGGCTATTGCATAGTCTACGATATTTCATTTTTACCGAAAAAAAAACATATTGGCGGACTTTTGAATTTTTTGGCTCTTTTTTTGCAACATAAATTGTTTATAACTTTTTGAAAAATTTATTGATCGTTATAATCCTAGATCATACAAAAAGAACATATACCAGAAGTAAGCTGTTCAAATTTCAACTGAATCGGTGCAGTAGTTTTTTTTAAATCGTGTCGGTAGAGTTGAAAAGCGTTGTTTCGAGAAAAACGCGTTCAAAGTTTTTTTTTATGAAAATTTGAGAAAAAAAGGGTCTTACACTCAATCAGCGATGCCAGCTCCATATATAACTCCTTCAGCTTCCTCGTTTCTAGATAGTATTGCTATCGAATAATAAAATTAAAAAAAAATGATTTTTCCAAAAAAATCCACCGCAAACCTGCCTTAAACATCTAAAAAGAATTGTAGCGGATTCCAAATATTGAAATGTATCTTATTGCAAGAGATTGTAATTTTTCATTAAAAACTATATAAGAGAATAATGTCGTGTAAGGCCCTGTTTTAGTTAATTTCATTGGGTTATAAATCATACAATAAAGAAATCCCTTCTTTTTCACATTTTCGTGTTATACTGGACACCAATAAAAGCCAATTAGTCGTGAATTGAATCCAGATCCGACCGAAAACTACTCGCTGAAAACAATTTCCAGAATAACCAAAAAAAGCTGCTTAATAAACGTTGGTATAACTAAACGATGTACAGGATATAGATCGAGACGAAAGCATAATAACGCAGCTCCTCACCGGCAAAATTCCCACCGAAACTAGTCCGCGCATTGCGAAATCCTGCAGCGCCCACTTACATCCTTCGCGCAGCACCCAAACTACGTCTAAAAGAACCGTTCTCTCGCGCACGCGTGCAAAAAGGCTCTGGTGTACGCGCGCGCGTCTTGGATATGCCATACAGACAGACAAGACCACCTGGAGGCTCGCTCCACACACACAAACACACACACATATATACAATGCCAGCAGCATATCGAGGCATTTAGCGATTGCGAACCAATGGTATAGTATAGTAGCTGGCTGGTGCTGTTGCTGCCGTCGCGAGACCGAGAGTTGAAAAGCCGAGCGGATCGCACTGGATCGAACTGGATAGCGGCTGTTGGATCTCGCGAGGAGCAAACTCTTCTCGGACGCGCCGCCGCCGCCGCTATACGCCGATCGCTTCGGAAATTCACGCCGTCGATCTCTTTCTCTTCTCTTCAGCTCTCTGCCTTATCTTTTTCTTTCTTTATTTGTCTTGCTGGGTACTTATATGTACGCGCGCACATGGGGACTTTCGAGGCCCTCCCCGCCACTGACCATCGACTAAAAACTCTCCCTCCTTTGTGCACGGGCGAAAATATTGTTATTAACGCCCGGCGAATTCCAGTATGGATCGGTGCTCAGTTGTAAGGAGGCGAGCGGCTCGAGTCCTTTACGTATATACATTTTTTTCGGGATTGTGCGTCGTGTATGCGACGACGCCACGGCTTTTTTATTTTCAGGGACGGACGGATATCTGCCGTACGAGACGCAAGCGAGGCTCGACTCGGTTATTCCCGTGACTTTTCATGATACTTTTTATATAGCTCCGAGGACGTTTAAACGCTACTCGAGGCGGGAGGGAAAATCAGGAGGGAGGATCATCAGCTTGCTGCAGATTTGCTTTGAAGGCTCGACGGTTTGGCGCGCGTGATTTGGATTGTTTTTTTATGTGCGATGCGTATAGACGTAAGGATGCATACGAAGCATTAGTCGTGCTGCTTTGATTTTGTTTTTGTGGGATAAGCAGGTGTGTGTATTGAGAAATAGATGTTTATCGCGTACTTGTACGTGATAGAGCTCTGATGTTTATCGTGTTTTTCTAAGATAATAGTGCAGTTTCAGTAGTAACAGAACGGATTTCCAGTACTTTTATGACTGTGTCTGTTCTCCTCTCTAGTGGTTTTGATTACGAATGCATTTTCAAAGTTTTTTTTTGGAAATCATTTCTTTATTTGATTGCGAAACGAACAAAACGCATATTAAAATATGAAAAATTAACAATTTGCATTGTACACGTGTGGTGTTCGCAAGAGAGATGCACTATACGTTTATAAACAGATATGCTTATCGTTTATAACAGAACTAAGTATATGTATACATGTCAGCGCTGACGCAACAAACTTGTCAAAAGAGACTTGCGGGCAATCGCGTTCCTATGCGTGTAGCTCAACAATAATATCGCCGATAAGATAAAATTATTCGGTCAGTGTATACAGAAAGTCGATAGATCGATTAGTTTCTCACCCATTTCTTTTGTCCCATGCTTTTATAGCTCTGTACGGGTTTATTGTTTACACTACAGCAGTGACTGACGGACAATTGTATTGCAAACATGCTTTATCCGACGATCCAGGTATTAAGTACAGCAAATGAAACGTGCTTTTTCTATCGTCGATTTTGAAACGGGTTTATTTTTCCATTCAATTAGAATCACGTACACTCGCGAATGTACGATGTTATTTTTGTATACGAATCTAATGTTTGTCAATAATTATTATGGGATTTCACTTTTGGTGTATATATTAAGGACACAATTTTGAACCGTGTTGTAAGATTTCGACATTTTTACTAATTTTTCTGCAGAAAAAATCAGAAAATGGAAAATCGTAATTAGGCCAAAGTTTGAAATCAGAAATATGTCAATACATATAAGTATATGTACATGAATAGGCAGTAATTGCAGTAACAGATTTTTCACTCGTCTCAGGGTCGAAAATACAAAGAGGGACCAAGTGCAAAGAGTCATCGCGGTATCGATCATTTTTCTTTGTACGAAGAAGGCAGCCATCGGAACATCTTAGACTTCCACCTCACTTTATTTAGAGTCCTCTCGAAAACTCGTAAAACTCTGCTTATATATAACGAATATGTCGAGATTCCATGTCTGTTGGATTGATTCGGCAAGCCTAGTTGACTGTGCAGCTATTGAAAAATATTATGGCCATCTATAAAGTATAGGAAAAATCAAACCTTTTATATCATTTAAAATTATATTAATATCTTCGATGCATTAATATACATGCAAAAGAGTATACAATAAATTTAATGTTCATAGGTATTTTCTCATGTGAAGTAAGCCGTGAATGTAATAATAATAATGAAGAGTCTATTACACTTTTCGTCGGTATATAAAATTACGCAATGAATGGATCCCAAATGAAATACACAAATATACCTAAATGTATAACTCGTGTGTGCAAAATAATGAGAGCACGTGCAAATAGAGACAACGCCGGCACATGACGGCGAAGACATTGTGAGACTGGCCAATTTCCTGTCATTGCGGACTTCCCTCAATTATCCTGACACCGAACTCGTGGTGTCTCCAAGTTTCATTCCACATTTATACCCGCAAGACGAAGAAACAAGGAATAAAGGAGAAAGATCGGGAGTATAATAAGATTTTAATTTTTACGCTCGCCGATCTCGTATGCGTGTCGTGTTCAAAGCAAAAGTGTGTCATTGTCAAGCCTTGTATCTTAAGTTGAACTTTTTGAGAAAATTCGCAAATTTATTAAGTATACGCTGCGGACTGAGTCAGAAGCCGGTTTTAATGACCCTTGACTATTATATTTTAGTAGAATTATTGTTATACGTAATAATAACACTATTATCTTTATTGTTTCGCTTTATGGACAAACGTTTATATATAAAAATAGTAGTACAACAATTATCAGATAAAAATAAAATTAATTTCCTTTTTTCTATATTTTTATATTTTCAGTATAAAGATGTAAGTACTTAATTACCACTTCTCCTGCGATAAATAAATAGAAATAAGTTTTTTATATCTCCAATAGTAACGTTACTTTTTTTATCGTTTTGTAATATTATATAAATATCAGAGAGCAAGTGCTTACATGTATAGTCTGTATTGAATAAAACTTGCAGTAATAATATCAGACGTAAAGTAGCTTTTTTAAAGCTTGACTTCGGTATTTTATAATAACATCTGTATGTAATTTATATATATATATATATATTACAACATTATTTGCATTATTTAATGCATAGTCATTTTTGATCAAATATTTGTGTTACCTCAAAACTAAAAGGTGAACCGAATGATTATATTCAAAGGCAAGAATTGCAAAGAAGCGTCAATATTTATCGGTATATACTTAGATAAAAGGAAACAATAAAGCATTCGTATTATGCCATTGGTGAAACAGAGTTGAAGAAAACGATATTTCCATTCCAGTTTTGTTTTTTTTCTTTTTACAGGAAGCCGCTTAGTAATTGTCACAGAAGCTGCACGATGTATGTATTCGTTTAGGCTGCAAAGTACTGACGTCCCGATCCAATTACAGGGTAATTAAAATCCAATCCAATCTTGCCTATGCGGAATCACAAATGGTCCAGAGCTCGTCATGCATCGCTGCTATTTTCGCATTCACCAAATCCAATTCGATTTAGCGTCATCTTATTCAACTTAAATAGACATCGCAATTATCGTCCAAAATAATAATTGTACGTGAATTAAATTAAGAAACGAAAATCCATATGTGTATATATAGTTCTGATCGCCAAGTATATAAATTTTCGCTGTGAAAATATGATAAAATGCGTACCGAGAAGTAAGTCTTGTGGGATTGTTGTCTCGTGTAGTAATTCCTGGAAAACAAAGGAACATGAATAGAGAAATATTTTCCTCACTCTTATAAATAAACCTGTTATTTGTGCATTCTGGAATAAAAAAAGGAGGGAATTCACAAAAGTCCATAAATCGACTTCCACCCTGAAATTAACTTCAATGCAAAACTGAGAACGCACACTTGTCTTCATCAATTTCTGAATATGCAATTGTTTATACGCGTTAGCAATGACAGACCGAACGTAAAGCCATACTACGCGTGTTCGATGTACCGATCGTCGATGAAAAAAAAAAACACCGAGATATTCTTAAAAAGGAATACCTATCGATATAAAAAAAGACGCTATTAACCCATTAACGACCAAGACCCCGAATTTTCAACAATTATTGTCATTGCATTTTCCTTATGAAAAAAATTCATAAAGTTGAAAATTTCCAAATTTTTTAACTTTTTTTTCGTGAAAAACACGCCATATTTTTTTGCAGGAGTATTTTAACAAAAAATCGGCATCACCATTCGAAAGAACAGCTCAAAATACGTCGGATGTGTTTTTTTCAAAAAATTTTCAAACCTTTTTTTTAGTTGAAAAAACGCCTTGAAAAAGATGTTGAAAATTCGGGGTATTGGTCGTTAATGGGTTAAAACGTAATGAAGCCGAGCGAACCGAGAATTCCATTATATTGAAGTTCAAAAGTGCCACGCTATAGTGTCGATGAGGAAAGCGCAAAAAAAGAAACACATACACACATACACACACACACAAAGGCGAAGAGCGAGGCGAAGAGTGTATACAAGCTGCGCCATCCGGATAGTTTCGGTTTTCGAAGGACTGAATTTCGCAACGCGAGTGGGAAGGAAAAGAGAGAAGAAAAAAAAATGAAGAAACGAGACTAGGCGCTAATCGCTGCTGCACGTTGGGCGGCATTCGCTTCTTATTCTTGTTCTTCTTTGCGCATAATTTATTGGATCTTTTGCTAATTGGTCTATGTTTCTTCCTTACGCTTGTGTGCGTTCCTATATTCTTTTCTTGCGCGAGCGACGGATAGAGTCTCGAGTGCAAATAGTCCAGTGGTTAAGGATTCTAACGAGAAGACCCAACTTTGGACTTTGAATAAACGCTAGGCAGTCGATCTTTTTTTACGGGAGCAGTTTACATAAGTTTTACGTAGATATAGTATATACGCATAATTAAATTATGAATAGATGTAACGGTTTTTCGACTACGTTATGGGTACTTTGTTTAATAGAAACATTTCTTAGCTAATATAGGTAACTATTATTAAGATTAAGATGTTGCTTAAAAATATTTTCCGATCGCGTGACAAAACTTTGCGCATAATATCTAAAATACGTATCTGCAGAAACAATGTAAGTTTATATATACCTTTGGAGAAACTTAAGTTTTTTCACAAGACACATTTGCAGGATACATACGATAATATGCGTTGAAATTATAAGCGAGGTCAATTCGTCACTTTTGACGTCACGCTGCATGTGTCATGTGAATTATTCGCCGTATCGAAATCCTGTGTGTTTTCCAATTTATCACTTACTTTGATACGACATGAAGGATGGGCGACACCAATCAGATACATAATTGCACCTATGGCTACGCTGCATTTTAAAAAAAAAAGACAAGTCTGATTATTGTACTTTTGCACAATATTGCAAACGTAATACTACAATAAATTATCTGTGTAATATTTTAGTTCTCTATATATGATTTATAGCTCTATAAATAATTTATGACTATAGAAAATCGTAGCGTTAATTTTCTGATATCTTAATAGTTATATGATTTAAGATTATAAAAATAATTTATAAAAACAATATTGTATGCATTATTATATATTATAATTGATGAATCAAATGTTTATAGTTTGTGTTTCATTATTTTGCCAGCATGTAGGTTCGTTGAAACCTTAACTGAGTAATTTCTTGGCACTCGAACAACCGCCACGAGGTTCGTCGTAAAATTCGTCTCATCTCAAAATACATGATAGTCTTACGCTGATTTTACCCTCACCTACAGAGAGTAGAATAATTAAAACTACTTTTGGACGTAGCCGCACGAATACACTCTTGGAAGCGGTTCAAGAAACAAAGCATCAAAGAGCATATTACTTGGTACATCAACGCGTGGAGGAATCCGATCGCGACAAACTCACTTTTCCCCGATATTACTTCATATCTCTTGTGTTACTCGAGGTATTCGGCTCGGATTGGACAAAGCGTCGAGAGAAAAGAAATTACTTCCTTGTTGAATCAATGCTATCTGTACATACACATATATGTTAAAAATGAGAATTGGGTTTATTGCGTCTATTCGATTTTGCGGAATAAAAGTTTATTGGATAAGTTAATTAAAAATATGGATATGTTATTAAATATTATTAATATTTTATTATTCGCGTACTTAAAACTTGTGTAAATATATACTGTTATCGATAGCGAATAGTATATCCCTCCTCTTTAAGATAGGAGAAGGAAAATCGATTTTCTATTATACATACTGCACTTGCGTACTTTGTATTAAACCACATATATATATAGCAGGATTAGACTGTAATATCATATATTAGCCTTTGTTTACTTAAATAATGCATGCGTATAATCGAGATTTTAGCCAATTGTCTTATATTGATTCACGCGACATTCGCAGTACTAAACATTTTAATTTTCTATTTACGCATTTGCAATCTATTTTGTTCTTTCGAAGAATGATGTATCACCAGTTTGCTTAAATTATGACTTGTAAAGCTTGCATATACTTGGACGTGTTAATTAGTCCGTTGAAAGCATTTTTCTTCAAAGCATGAACAAATATTGTATTATTGCGCTGTTTAAACAAAAAAAAAAGAAATCTGGTAAATATTTACTCGTCCTATATCTTTTTGGTGATTTCGACAAACTGTTCTAGCCTAAAATTAATGAGTTCAGCTGATTAATGTGCTAATCATCAGATCTAATTTTTGGGGTTTTCAATATTGACATCGATTTCCAAGAATAAAATTTTAACGCGATGAATCACTTGAGCTGTGTGACTCCACAGTAGTGATGGCGTATATTTCTGCGACGCTTTAGCGTGGAAGTGCGAGCGTCCGGAAGTCCAAAGTTATGATCGACAAATTACGATGAATTTATGAGAATTTTATGTATACCTATGAAGTAAGTATTATGATTCAAACTCAAGTCAATGCAAGATACATTGTTTACATAGTATATGCCATCGCGGTACAGCTCATATCATTAGTTAGTATTATTTTAACTTGGAAATCAAATACTTTTATGGTTATACAGTATTTTATTAATACTTATCTTAAATAAGTATTGAGTTGATCTCGGGAATGTAACTATCATGTTCCAGAAACATAAGGATATTTTTTGAAAATTAATATTTTTGTTTTTGATAACAATCAATGTCCAATTGACAAGGCTGATATCGTATTTCGTTGTTTTCATCTTTTTCGGAAATGGATAGAATCTTTCGGTATACCAACTATCAACAGATTAACGAAAGGAAAACTTTAAAAAATTTTGAAGACATGATCGAATACATACTAATTGGGATGATATAATAAAACTAAGATTCGATTATTTAATGATTAAATTAAAACCGGCTGGTGGTAGAGGCGCGAAGCTAACTGGTATTTTCTCGTGTTCACTGGAGCGACGGTTCGTCTGTGAAATTTCGCCGGCTTAAAGCATGGCATCTAATTGGAGATAAATCACTATTAAATGGATCTCTACGCTGTACACCGTGAGACATACAATGGCTCGTGAAGTAAAGATAATAAATTGAGCGTTTTACGCGAATTGGCACGGAAAAACGGAAAGCTACACACCAGCCAAATCGTATTCTAATGTTTGATTAACATAAATTACAACTTATTAAATCCCCACCCTATAACGTCCATATACGCAGTTCGAACGTATCTCGTTACATGCGAATTTAACTGGCATACACCGACATTTACCGATATGACTGTATTCAAAAGTAATTTATTAAAATTATCTCAGCTAATATAATTCACTTATAGCAAAGTCGCATCTTCTGCGCAACAAGCGAAAAAAGGTTCTAGATGGAATCGTTATATTCCTCGCGTCTAAAAGCAATGAAACTTTCACGTCCAGTTTTTGTCGAATTTTTTTGCCCCCAAGCATCCAGTTCTCACCAACCTCTTATACTGCGCCACTATTCAATCCCAGCGCGGCTACGTCACCTTACGCATCCACAGCCGCTCCAACAATAAAGGAAAAATTAAATCGATTCGTGCACATCCCAAGAATCCGCGAAGCGAAATATCCCGTGTAGAGATATAAAAGAGCTGGTTTCAATCGGAGCGAGATCGAGACGTTTGGCTTGTTACCCGCCTTAAACCCGCCGTAACTACTTGCGTTCGGTTCCATCTACTGTTGGCGCGTGCCGGCGCTTCGAGCTTCGTTTTTTATACCCGCTAAGCTGCATCGCACCGCCGCAACATCGTCAGCCTCGTCTCCGCAGCCGCCGCGACAACGAAAATGCGTGTCGGCGGCTATCCTCGTCTCTCTCTCTCTCTCTCTCTCTCTCTCTCTCTCTCACTTGGTTACTGTCGTCGCCTTTCGAGTAATCGTCACGATCATGACCAATTTGTTTGCGGGGCCGCGGGTAGGCTTATACTAAACGCACCCGAGTGAGTGTGAATTGAGATTGAGAATTAACGCTGTTATTATACGTGTTGGACGCGAGTCGAGTACCGCGTGTGTCGGTGTGCGTGTGAGTGTGGTGCACTGGCCGCGGAGAGAAACAAAATTAATGATTCTTTCATTGAGACGCCTTGTTACTCTATACCCTTTTTCTTTTATTTTTAGATTCGCTATACTTAACACTGTAGCCCGTGGATTGTTTACTACGAGAACTGCAGCTTCTGCGAGAGCGAGAAATGATTTATATGTGTGTACTGTGTGTGTGTACTATGTGTGTGTAAAACATTAATTTGCGTTACGTATTGATATAGATTTGTGAAGAAAATGTGCTCGAAGAATTTAGTGTTATTGAAAAGACGTAGAATGGAGTTTCGTGAAATGAAGTTCTTGATATTGCAAGGACTATGCAGCCAAGGATTTTTCCAGGTATGTTAATTTAAGAGATTTTGCATTCCTCAGATCTTAACTATGCAACTTAAAATGTCAATTAAAATTCAGCTTTACTTATAGTCAAAATTATACTTATTTTTAGACTAACATGCCTAATGAATTTGAACGTATAGCCTCAAACTTTTACTTCCTGTATGTACAATTGATTCTAAGCTCTTATAATTTAAAATTTTTTATTTTTTTTTAAATAATAATTATTGTATTAAAATATTGTTTGAAGTAACCAAAAATTGAAAATATAAAAGAGTAAAGAGCAAAAAGTAGGAGAGTGACTTTAGATCTCTTTATCGGAATGTCTGCTTTGTTATAACTGAATATGATTTTATAAAACGTATAATTTTATAATTGTCTCATTGTTTTCGTAACTACTTAATCACTGAGAGAACACAGAAAAAAAACCAATGAACATTAAGAAAGATTGTGCATAAAACCGACCATATTGCAACCTACAGTATAAATTAATATATACCATGTTAAAATATCGTAATATATACTAAAAAATAACATGGAATATTATATTTAGTTCAGCTAACTTGTGTACCTTAGTGAAAAACTTAGTTAAAATCTAACCTGATATTTGTAGAAGTATATATATATATTCTTAATCTAAGCTATAAATTTCAACCATAAAGTAAATCTTTTTACACAGTTCCCTAATTTTACAAATGATGTTTATTTGGTAATGAAAAATTTAATTCCATGTTACTGAAAAGCGCAAAAATATTGAAAAATTCTTCCTTTATTTTGCTTTGGATGTAGATATTTGCATATGTAACTTGACACAAATCTATATATCATTAATAACATCAATTTTGTTACGAGCCCCAGTGAGAAAATGCTATTTTCTGACTATAATCTTACTATAGTAAGTTATGATCTAATAATAATTTTACTACAGGATTTCCGTGCAACTCCAGTAGTATTTCGCAACAGGGAAATACCACTGAAATTCTTGATCCAGACCTTCGCAAGTTCACGACCGTGACATTAAACATTTCGCGTAATACATATACATATACATATATATATATCAAGACCGGAAATGAATAGACAGAGGCGTTTTAATAGCTCCGAGAATAAATCAGTTGCAGTATCAACATTCAGCGTACGTAAGGCGTACATTTTAACGAGCTTTTATATACGCAATGTTATCTTCTGAGAACCTTGATCGCCTATCGTGATCTAATCTACTGGTAATTGTGATCTCGATTGCAGTTTTTCTCGTATCACATATTTCTCCTTTGGCTTAATCTTCTTCAATAACTACTATTTTGTACTTATTATTTTGCCTGTTTTGTTGAAAGCAATAATAGCATCTATGCATCTATGATAATGCAGATTTTGTTTGGTATATGAGGGTTAATTATTTCATTATTTTTTAAAAAATTTTGACAAGATATATTAAGGTAGATAGATTTTTCCAAATAAAACTGTTTGTTAAACAATGCAACCTTTTTTAGTTGCATCTTACAATGTCTTGTTACAATACTGTTTTGTTACAGAAAATCTTGGTCAAAGTAAATCATTGTGAAAAAAATTGAAAACTGTCACATACACCGATCACATCAGAGAAATCAAAAGCCATATCGACTTTGGTTCTTATATCATTGCACACAAATTAAAGCCAATTAATGATTGGATGCGCTAATTATGCTCACCAACAACTAAATTTACTCACTTCGCGCATTTGCCGCGGTGAATTTTAAAGTGACGCGAATCAAGATACAAGCCCCGTAGTTCTTTTAATAAAACTTTTAATCGCCAACTGTATGCGTGTACCATTTGACAATAAAATAATGCAATTATTTGTTATCTCACGCTAAATAATAATGGCACTGATTGACATTGGCTCTCTCTCTCTCTCTCTCTCTCTCTCTCTTACATTATTGAATGATTAAATTATAACTAAATTCAAATGGACACGGAAGATGCAGCGAAAACACTCTGAATATACATATCTTGGCGAGGATCGCAGTAGCCAATAAAAGCACTGCATGGTTAATGTACGGGAAAAGATCTTTATCGTGCGAATTATTATATATATGTATATATATATCTCGTTGTAATCGGACAGTCTTGGTGGAACAAAAATGGAGCGATGCTGCGACGATGTGTGTGTGTGTGTGTGTGAGATTGCGAAAGATTTACATTCGCGTTTAGTTGTGGGTATAATGGGCTCGCGGAGATTCATTCATAGACGCTTATGATACAGTCGTTCATAAAGCAGAGCGAATTATCTCACTTTTTTTTCCACGCTAAGCCTACGTTAACTGCACGATCGTTGCGAATGATGGTAGTTTTCGTAATGTACTTATATATGTTACTGCATTAGAACGACAGGTGTAATTTGAGTAGATTTTATGTAGACTTACTCAATTTAATATTTATCAAGATCGAAAACTCGTAATAAATATTGATAATAAACTAAGTCTATATACGATCTAATGTTATGTTTCTATTACTAATAAAATTCTTGCAAAAAGTCAATGAACGAAAGGAACACTCTATTTTGTTCCGTTCAAACCTGTTAAATATACACACGCATTTCAACTTGCGATCCCATTTAGTAAACAAAACTCATTTAAAGTATTATTATCGATGCAGTGTTGATCTTATATTTAGCAAAGATTAGATACAGCTCGAAATTTCGCGGCCATAAGTTTTCGAAGATAAATAACGTAATATGTTGATAATGTAAAAGTCCTATTTGGCAATTTCTATAAACAAATTGTGCTAACTTTCGTTCTTATTGATTGTTAAACAATCGTCGACAACTCTATTGAAACTAATAAATTGCTGGTGGAAATCGCGTATATCGATCGTGACAAATTGGACGAAAACATTCATGCATTTCACAGTATTCCAAAAATATCGCGAGTGCAATGCACATACCAACAAAATCATATCATACATCCTCGTTTCACAAATCGCAAAATTCAAAGCAAAATCCACTTTATCAGGGTCTTTCCCAGTTACGCTTTTTTGGCAACGCGTCCCGCGCCAATAAATCAAACAGCTGTTGAACTCAAAACGTTATTACAACGAGGATCATCGTGGAAACGCGTGGCTCGGGCACAGGTTGCACGTATAGAAATCATATCTGGCGCCAAGATGGGCTTTTTCCCACGCTTTTTCGAGATTCCTGCGTGCAGAGAGCGAAAAATCCGAGGAACGCCGCCAAAACGACGCTTAGTCACAATTGCTTCGGAAGCTCTTTCGCACGGATAACCTGCCGAATTATAGGAAATAATTTGCGTGTGTACTTTTTGGTGATTCATAGGGGACAGAGTGAATGTCAGTCTTGAAATTTTTTTAAGCATCTTTGTTTTTCGTTCACACGTATTAATTGAATAATTATATTTTAAAAATTACTGGATATTATTTATGGGGAAAATAATTCTTATATAATATATAAACAATAAAATAATATGCGCTCTATGTTTCTGTATAATAGGAAAATGCTCGTCTTATATAACGATTATCTTCATACCTTTGTTATATGGTTTACACAATGGGACCATTATCAACGTCTGTACAATATGCTTAAGAAATGATATTTGTAGCTAAACGTGTGTATCTGATCGTTTCTTATGTAAAGCCCTCCGCGGATATTTAGTATAATACATGGGTGAAGCTCTTACATAAATCACGAAATCTAGAGCTTAAATTTCTAAACATTATAAAAAAAAATGATGAATTAGTTTTATAAAATGAATTTTGGAATAACATGAATCTAAATCGGTTCAATTTCACTTTTTCATCACAAATTAAGTATACCCTCTAACATAATAATTCGTACCCTACATCGACTTACTTTCGAACTAAAAAATACAAGAATAACCCAAGGAAACAAACTGAGCTTTTAAAAAATGACGGACCATCGAGTAAGCAGATCTTGCGATTCCCCCAGCATCCTATTGATGAAAAATCAATGACTAGTATAGTAAGACCGGAGATCGAGGAAAATGCGTTTCTCCGAAAGCTACAAAGCTCTCCTTCGCTTCCTCCACCACGACCAGATCGCCATCAGTAACAGAGCGGCAATAAAGCTGCGCGGAGAAGACACTGCAGTCGTCGTGTACACCCGTTTGTTTACAGATATACCGCACACACACACACACACACACACACACATCCCGTAACTGTGCTGCTGCTGCTACACATCTCTCGGATCATCGAGCGCACATACACACAAACACACACACACACACACACACACACATATAGACACGTGTGCGCGCACCAATGAGAAGATCGTGCGAGTCAGTCTTTGCCGGGGTTAACTAACTCAATATAAGTGTCGCCCGGCTATTCCATATATGTAAGCCGGCCGGACTATAAATGCCTCGATTCGGGCGAGAAAAGTTATTAGTGATTTAGCAGCGGCAGCAGCCAGCGATATGGGACCGCGGCAGCTGCGAACCGCTCCAAGCCTCTAGCTTACAGTGAGACCCGCGAGCTTTTTTTTTCACTTTTAGCGCCGCGCAACTTCTTTTCTACATACGGCTACTGTGACATAGATTTTGTATACGGTTGCTGCTGGACTCGCGACGAGCTTACTTTTTACTCGAGGGGACGTGATTCTAGAAGCGGAATCGACGACTACCGTCTATATATATATATATATATATGTATTGGAGCGTTGTACCCTGCGCGTATTATAGTTTTTAATCAACAGGTGGTTCGATTCACAGCGACGATACACACGGTAAGATCTTCTCTAATGTGACTTTTCTTCGTGTTTGCGCTCATATAGACATCGCTTTTAGCTATTTTACGGTTAAAATTGCGTTTATTTATGGATTGTGTAGATTGCGGTTATGAGGGGGAGTTTTTCGATGCGTTGAATCGTTGTTCACTTATTGCGTTAAAATTATTGAAAGTTAGTTTTACCCTGATATTCAAAAGAATTACCTATTGTTAGTCATCGTCGTACAATTGAAAGTACTGTTATATTCAATTAGTCAACATCAGGATATACAAATTTTTAACATTATTTATGACGAAGAGAAACATTCTTTTACGCTGTTTTTATATATGAATTAAATTTCTGAAATTAATAATAATATTTTTTCAATGATTATTTAACAATAAAAACTTGGGTATAAAATTGAACAGTTTATGTGCAAATTTTTGTATTCTAAGCTGCAGTACTGCACATTCTATTATTGCTGCAGCATCGCATACAGACCGGCAAAGCTTTATTCTTAATTTCTATCCGTACACATATTATAAAAAATCCTTGAATCACAATAAAATCATCAATGAAACCGCTAAATCATCTTTCCACTGAACAACCTCAACTTTCAATGTCCACCAATTAACAACTCCTTCCACGCACTTGTTTCCTTATTTGTTCAGTAGAATATAATTTTTGTTAGATCCCCCGATCTTTTCATTTACGATTAAAAGCACCGAATCGATGGTACTCAGGAGAATGGAAACCACAAACGACGGGGAATCTCCTAGTGCGTATATATACAGTAGACATCACCGAATGGACTGTTGTTCGACTTGCGTCAGGCGACTATATAGCGGCCGTGTACAATCTTTTTCTATTCGCCGAGCAATGAAAAATAATTAAAGAGACATTCGACTTCATTTATATTAAAAAGATACAGTCGCGGACATCGTGCAAAAGCAAATTCATTATGGCGTTTGCGAAAGGCGGCGCGTGTATCGAGGTCATTATCGTTCATTTTTGCGCTCTTCATAAACGATATATCAAACCTTATATAATATATCGAGCGAAAAATTTTGAATACTCGACGAATTGTAATAATTCGGTATTTGGAAAAAAATCCTTGAGACTTGACATTAGGAAATTTGTTCGGACTAAGTAAGATAATTTAGATAATTTCCTAACGCTTTAATATCGGTGCGAGCAAAAGGCGGCAAACCAATTCTCTTAAAAGGTCGATAATTAGTTTTCACGTTTGAATACATAGCGTATATTCAACCGTGAAAACTACGTACGCGAGGAGGTTTGCTTTTAATATTAGATACTCGAGAAACCTTGAAGTGCCTGCAGTTTTCATTTGAAAAAGACGTAACAATAATATAGAACTCAAGATGCTTGAGATTTATCATTTTTTATATGCTTTTAAAGTTTAGCAGGAAGCGCAAAATATGTCGTGTAAAATAATATAGATAACAGCTATCCAATTGTTAATGTTAAAATATTAATTTAATACGACATCTCTATTTTATCAAAGAAAACGGAAAAATGCCGAATGCCGTAATCTTGCCGTGTGAAAAGGTGGATTGCGCAATCGGCATTGTATACTTAGTCAATACACGATTAGATCAGTCTAATTTTTGGAATCGCCAGACCTCGCGACGCCTCCTATAGCACAATAAGAAGATTCGTTAAAGCTACATGAGCAGTGAATTGTTAATCTTATCTTTGGCAAATAAGATAAAGCTACGGAGCTAATAAATTATTCCATGAGTTAATTTATAATCCGATATATATAGAATACATTGTTTAGCGAGGAGTAACCGTGTAATCAATTAGTTCAGTGACAATAATTTTTAAAAAAAAATCAGGCTTCCCTGGTATAAATCGAATCCATTTACTGACTAGGAAATGCCTAGCGTATATATAAAAATGGGTAAAAAATGGGCCAGTTTACCTTGTGTTGAAACTTTTTTTTTCCTTGTTTTTGAGCTTGTATAATGTAATATATTTATTATAAACTTTAATTTATGAAATTGCAATATAGATATACTGGTTTTAGATGCATAAGTAACGTATTAAGTTAATTATTTAAATCTGCCTCGATTTATTTACGAGCGTGATCAATTTTAGCTATGAATGGCCTTACTCATAGACGAAACTTTACCTAATTCAGCTATAAAAACTGGCAAAGTCATAATCACGGGTGAGACAGACAGAATCTCAGACAATTAATACAAATTGTAATATTAATTTGCAAGAGTATTATGAACGCATCTAAAACTAAAGCTACGACACAGAAGATTTATAAATTAATTGAGATTAATTAACATATATTATTGTTTCACATCTCAATTTCATTAAATACCTAAATAATAGGAGAAAAGCGTTTCATAGCAAGGAAAGAAATATCCATTCGTCCTAGCCATTTACTACTTTCCCGAACGTTTTCAATATTTGAATTTCTACCAGGGTTGATTTGTGGAATGATGTAGATACCACTCATAATAAATAATAGCTCTATTAACATTGTTTCAATAATTTTTTTTTAACAAAGTCCTATAGTAGTATCTATCGGATATTGAAATACTTCAATTTATCTTTCTTTTTCACTTATATAAATCTAATAAAAACTATTAGTAATTTTATATCTTTAAATTGATATACGTATGTAGATGAATATTGCTCCAAAGAACATTGAAACTTTGAAGTACCTCACGTCTTTGAATAAATGAGTGTCTCATGCATTAAATGATGCATTCGAATATTCATTTATTTAAATTCATTTACACTCGATTCGGCTATCAGTAATTGTCGCACAAAACGTCAATATTTATAACGATCGGGAATCGCGTAGATCGAGAAATTAAAAATTCACACACGTGGTAGCGCGTGCAACAATAATAGTAGACAACCAAAAGTAACAAAAAAAAAAAAAATTGTATTCGTCGCTCCGTTATCGAATCAGTCGAGTATAGCGCCGGGTATTATACACAAGAAAACCAGCGAGAGACTCTTGCGACGCCCTTCCCCCCAAGAGCTCGTCTCTCACCTGGATCGTAAGTCTCTCTGCGTCTACCTATATATATATATATATATATATATATATACAACTTTTATATTTTCAAGCCGAACGGAGTCGCGGGCAGAGCAGAGTAGCGTGCGGTGCCGGTAGTGATAGGTATAAACCGACGTCGCACGCCCGAACGCTGATAGTTGTGCACACAGGACTCGCGCGCTCGCATCGCGTCTTCGTTCCTTACTTCTCAAGTTTATATACTCCATTATTATTCTTTTTTTGTCAACTTTTCGCGAAATGTGTGCGTATGTGTGGACTTTATCGGTCGTCCAAGTTCGTGTCGGTTTTGAGAATGAATAAAGATTTGGATAGATGATATTGTTTTATTGTGCTTCGGTGAAATTGATAAGGGACCAATTGTGAGATTTGACTTTGTTATATGGTATACGGATACTGTTTAGCGCTTACTTTGTATACTTGTGTACTAAAGAGTGATGCTCGAGAAAGTGATTGTGAAAAATGGCTTCGTTTGAATATGACCTGCTTTAAAATATTGTGACTTACTTCTAACTTCTGTGCCCGAGTTTCGTTTACGTGAATATTTCTCGCCTGATAAATGAGATCGTGATGATAAAGAATTATTTTAAATTCAGTTTACGCCAAGACGTTCTAGATTCTAATATTAAAATTGTAGAAATTTTTTTTTACCTATTTGCAGTCGTGCGACATTTAAGTAATTAAACTAATATTCTGAACGCATTTCGTGTCTTAATAATGTTTAATTTATGCGCTATTCACACTTCGTAAATATTGCTATCACATTTCTAAAATAGTCTCAAATTTAAAAATACATGAAAGCATTTAAGTTAAATCGATCAAAACACGAGTTCATATGATTGAAAAAATCTTTAACATAACATCGTTATCGCGATTATAAAAAAAATTGTTATTCCAAGCACAATATCACAATATTGTATATATATATATATGAAACGGAGTGAAAAATGGCTCATCTTAAATGTACCCGTCTTTATTATTCTTGAATTACAGTAAATATAAAAAAAAGGAACAAAGCGAAAGGAAAATATATGCAAGAAAAATTGCACGATGTCGAACAGAAAGCAGATATTTGTTACCTTATAGTCGACACTGACTCTCGAGGACTCCAGCAGTGTCAAGTGATTTGGTGGAGCTTGACTTCGTAGAAATTTTCGTAACAGACGCGCCGGCGGCGAATTTTTGTATATATAAGTGTTTCGGTCCTACAGTGCTAAAAAGAGGCCAAAATGAAGCGAAAGATTTCTTCGATCTTCAGGTGCATTTGATAAAAAAATTTTTAATTTATTACTTATTTACACATAAATCTGTTATTATTTTTGATATTTCAGTTCTTAATCTAATCTGTATCTTTGAAAATTGCAATATTATAACTACAATAAATTACTGGTGACACTTGTTATTGCGTGCAATCAGAAATCGATGAGAAAACATATTGTTTGTTAATCAATTAATTTTATCGTATATTTAAGTTAGGTACCTATAAAGTCATATTTTCAGTGTGACTATAAAGCTAACAATTTTTCGTAATCATTATTGATTTTTTTAAATGCTTTATTGTACAGACTGTAATTGTATAGTGAACAATCGTATTCGAATTAAAAAAGTGGTAAATATGAATATTTGCAGATTAATAAGAAGTTTTCCTTGCAAAATAACGAAAAAAAAAAACAATTTCCTCTTAATTGCAGCGCATACCTATCACGAGAAAAGTCTTTAGATTTAATTTGCATTCACGTAAGCATATAATATGTTTTACTAAAACATGGTAGTTTATATAGTATGAACATGTTCAATCACATTTTATTTGTAGATAAATTCTAAAAATTAAATTAAATTTTAGGAAACTTCAAATTGAACTATAGCCAAATTCCGTACGATATTTGTTAATGTAAATTAATATACAAAAATTATTAATATTACGTATTTGGCGTAGAAGAAATAAATTTTTTATATTGAATAGAGGTTAGCAATTTATTCGAAATTATTCAACAAACTTTTCATTCCCAATTTTTCACAATAAATACAAAATATTTAACTCTTTAAATCTCATACAACACGAATTGCTTTCAAAGCTCGTATAAAATACTATAAACCCTATGGTCATATTACATCTAAAAAAAATCGTGCCCTTATTAAATACCATATACTATTCACTCTAAGAATTTTTTATTAGAAAACTAATACTGCACTAATACTTCCACAATTACTTTTCCCAAACGTTTAACGAGAAATTCCTAAGCCAAAGGCCAATGGTCAGTATACACTCTATACGAGCCACACGAGTCCCTCCTCCGAACCGAAACTTTTTTAATACGCCAAGAAAGTGCAGACAATGTGCTGCGTGCGTGTAAGCGAAAACTAAGCAGCTGATAAACGCTCGATAATATCCGAATACAAGGCCTCTCGGTACATACCCGCGCGTAAATTTTTATTAAAAAACTTGTAATCCATCGCTGATTTACAATATTCCTTTTAACCCCGGCATCCAAGCCCCTCATCGGCCTGTTTCTTACAATCCCTCCCCATACAACGACCCTTCGTCGTGCGCGACCCGAAGGCAGGAAAAAAGAAAAACGAAAACGAAAAAAGAAGGGCGAGAACTCGTGGAAAAAGGGAAAAAGCCTCGGCGTATATATCCTTTGTACCAGCATCAGCTCTTCCTAGCGAATAATCCTGGCGACCTCTTCCTCCGCCCCGAAAAAAGAGAGGCGAGTTTCGACCCTCGATCGAAGTCGCGATAATCCCTGGCGAAAGTTTTGCAAGAGAGAAACAGAGAAAGAGAGGAGCAGCAGCAGCAGCAACTCTGTCCTAGTCCTCGAAAATCCCATTTCCGACCAATCTCGCAAGCGCGCGACGTTTCATCTCTCTCTCTCTCTCTCTCTCTCCCTCTCTATCTTTCTCTTTTAGTCAGTCACTCGAGTTTGGCCGACGCCCGGAATCCCGATGGATGATGTATATATACATATATATGCGCCGTACGTTCCTTCTTTTTCGCACTTTTTTGTTGCTTTTCTCGACATCTGTATAGTACCGGGCGCGAGAGGATATGTAGTATATTTGCCACGGGGTAAGGGACCTTGAAAGGGAGAAGAAGTTTTTCGAGTCCGGGGATTTGTGTGTTGGAGGAAAATGTCGCGGGGATATGAATGGGTTTTTGGCGATCGCGTGTTTTGCGCCAAGATTTATTCCGAGCGAATGACGTATAGATCGAAGGCTTTATTTGGTCCGAATGGGGAGATAATGACTCAATGGGAAACATGATTTGTGCTTAACTTGTAAACGAATTATAATGATCTTAAAGTATGAATGGATAATTGCTCAGAAAAAAAGAAAATCTATCGAAAAGAAAATTAAAGATCATAAGCCTGTCGTGTAATTATATTGGAATAATAAATTTGGAAAGTTATTAGACTGTGAAAGAATTCTAAAAATAATCAAATATCGATTAGTAGACTAGAAAAAAAAAGAATATAAAAGTACATAAGAATTAAATTTTTAATAACAGCAACAGTCAGTTGATATATTTATAAATTAATCTGCAATTTCCTAACGAGGAAATACGCAAGGAAAACATTATTTTTTGCTCAGTTTAGTGATTGAGCAGAACGACATTTGTATATTATGACTGCTTTGCTTTAAACTAAAGACTTTAGCGGGTTTTCAAATAAATAAAACGCATTGTACTGCTATTTATTATAATTTTTATTTTCTTGCTCAAATTATAAAATTACTAAGTTATCTCTTCGGTTATATGAAAAGAAAAAAAAAACAAAGCCATTTTATAAAAAGAAACGCAGAACAATTATGTACATTACGCAAACTCATCAACGAAGACATAAAATAATTCTTCTATCAATACACATCACACTAATTATTCGCTTCATATTCGACAAACCATTAGTCGAAGGATCCACCGAAAAGCGTCAGAAAAAAAAACACGGAACTCATCGCGAATCCCACTATATAAAGCTCAATCTGCCTTGAAAATAGAGTCTCCCATCCCCATAGTCGAAAAAAGAAGTTTGTTCAACCTATCGACACACCGCACTGTCAGATGCCCCGGCACATAGACGACTTATAAAGCCTTTCAGCATATCTCTCCTCCTTCCCCCTGCAAAGAAAACCAAGAGTCCATTAAAGCATAGTAGGAAAAAAGTCGAGCTCTCTGCGGCAAGAAAGAAGGCTTCCTCCGCTCTCGAACATTGGCCAATTCGCACATGCATAAGAACGCACACCCAAACCACAGACACAGACACACGGAGATACGGTGAGACTCTAGAGAGCTGCGAGTGGGGAGGATAAAGTGGTATGTATAGGCGGTCGAAAAGGAAAAAAGTGCGCGCATGTCTTCTCCCAGCTGGTTGCATTGCGCGCGCGTGTGGCTCGTTCTCCTCTCTCTCTCGGCTCGCTCGGCGCGTCGCGGCGCGCGTCAAAAAGGGCAGCCGAGACTTCCGTCCGATTAGATCCGCCGCGAACGTGTGCGCCGCCCCATACACATTGTGTCCTCCTGTATCTAACGCGACGGACACTCTTATAGTCCCTATATATACGAAAGATGAGAAGCTGAACAGTTCCGTTGGTGGTTCATTTGGTGTTGGTGTTTTTGGTGTGTCTCGTATATGTACAGTGCGGAGGAGGGGGGGGAGGGGAAGAGAATTGACTCTGCTCTCAGTTTTTAGTTTGGACCGAAGTAGAGTATTATAACCTGGCCTTGGGCGAAAGTGCTGCTGTACCGCTGTTGCTGCTGTGAATTAGTGGCGGAGCACATGAGTGTCGTGCAGCCTCTCGGTTTCACCTGACCGCGCTCCGGTTTCCCGTGGCTGGTAAGGGGGTTGCTTATGTTGCCACGGCTACTGATTTATATATTCTTGATCCACGCAACGAGTATATATGCCCGGTCATTTGCTCACATCCTTACTTTCTAAGAATTTTCAGTTTCGCGATAGTTTTAGAATTGGATTATATGGTGCACTTGAAAGGGAAAATAATTGATAGATAGATTAAAGAGTTTATTCGTTCGAGCTTCTACGCGTAAATATTATAATCAGACAAATCATTGTGGTATTGTATGAAAATTATATAGGGAGCCATAATTCATTTATGATTGATCGCAGCATTCTAAATCGTTCTCAAACTTTAATTAATACTGACTAAAATACGTATACAAAATTCAGACGGAACTTATACTTATATATACTCTTTAATTGAACATATATCGAGTGTTAGTTTTAAGTATACGCTGCAATAAGTTGCAGCGAAAGTAAGTCAAGTCGAATCTGCACATACTTGTTGAATGTGCACTCTTTAAACTCTCTACCGTTATACAGCGCGAATCCGTTGCGGTATCAACTGTTGCCGTCAGATCAAATATATAGTTTCTTCGATATATAACCTAAGCCACAGCATCAGCCTCGAAATATCACGAACAGTCAAACTGTCGGAATCCGGAAAAAATAAAGCAATGTGCCAAATACGTCAACCATTACTGATTAAAATAATTATTTTTCATTGGAATGTATATATCACGCTCGATTGCGCGTAACCGCGAGCACCTTTTAATCGCGAGTTTCATAAAAAGCTTAAGTATTTTCTTTACGGGCCAAGAGAGAGAGAACAAGAATGAGATCCGCAGCCATAATGAAAATATTCGTCTATACTCAAGGATGGATTAATGCTTTATGAGATTATAAATCTCTGGATATTATCTGAGCTTTAGCGAGATAAAAACTTTTTAACGTATCGCTTTTATATACCGCGGCAGGGGGGAATAATATAGTTGCGGTAATAAAACCGCGTTACAGATTTTAATGCGCGCGGTACGCAGCCGATAGAGTTATAATTCGTATGTAGCCTTCGAGAGAGCTTCGCTAAGTTTCAATGGTAGAAATCTCCATTCTCCCGAGGCTTTTTTATCGAATAAAACAAAGGGAAACATCTCGAATGATCGAAATAAGCGTCGTTTACTTGTTTCCCCATACAGCGCGGCGACCATGAACTTTGATGTTAACTCCGTATTCTCGGAAATAATCGATGTAACTGTAGGCAAGTGAAACCTGTACAAAGTATCATTTCATTTTCCAATATAGGTAATCGAGAGATTTGATCCTCGCGTTGAAATTCGCCGATGATGAATAGGGGGAACAGCGGCTCACTGTAGTTAATCCCCTTAGTCATAGGAGTTCGTTCGATTGGACGGTCACATTATGCTATATATCGTATCGGTAGGATTGATCACGAGCTATTTTGTGTGAAAGCCGAATATAGTTTTCCTCTTTTATAAGCAGAATTTAAACATCCCGCGGATGACGTCGCGCCGCCGCCACTGCCTTCTGATCAACGAGTTATTTTTCTCTTCGGGCTGCTACTGTTTTGCGTGCCGCTGGGAATATATTGTGCTCGGGAAAATTCTGGGCACAAGAGGTATTAAATATTTTAGATCGAGAGGTTGGAGTGTCGCGAAAGTTTTGTTTTTATTGGACTTCTTAGTAAGAAATTTTCTATGAAGAAAATGAAAGACCCAAAAGATAATAGAGAATGTATTTCTTAATAGTATTTCATAAATTTATTATGAAATTATCCAATCTTACAGGATTGATATAGGTAGAAATTCCAGTATAACCATGGCCATTTAGTGATGTACGCAGACATTATTTGATATGTCATTACTAAAAATAACTTATATGGTGGTGTCAAATGAGTGGTTTGAAACTGTATTGTAAGTAATCTAGTTGGAAAAATGATTAAAATTAGTTATAATTATATCCTTAATATGAAAACCGTTTTTATCAGGTGTTTAGCTTTAGAATATTGGAACCACGACGTAAACCCTAAAACGTTTTTGTTACTAAAAACAGTTTTTAATATTATTAATCTAATATCTGTTAGGAAATTTTAATTATATGACATTGAGCAATGACCGATTGCAATTTCCCATAGGTTCTTCTGTAAGAGGCGAAATTACACTTGATATAATAAGTTAATATTTCAGCTATAGTGTCCAAATCCTGGACACCGGCCACTCGGTGGTACCTTTATCTTACGGTGTAAATATACAGGAGCAAGTACAGCAACGCTTCTCCTTCATCTATTTGCGTAAGCCTAATTATGCCAATATATTCTCCACATTTTTACCGATCCTTGATTCTAATAATTTTTAAACACCACTGTAAAACCTAAGGTCAAATCGTCCAATTAACGCAAGCCAATATTAGCGTTCTTCTTAAAAAAAATGGCACAAATATTACGAGGATAAGTTTTCAGAGAGCTAAAAATACTACTATATGGCATGGACATCCTCCATTAGACCCCCACCTATTTCCAGCAACTTATCTCTGGAAAATCCTAAGAATCTTAGGCGGCCGTTTCGATACGAATCAAGCGCAAGAAAATAAAAGAGCCACTCGCGACGATAATATTATCTCCGCCGCCCCCCTGGTACACACTCGAGAAACATAATCGTGAGGTGTATCCATCCTTTATTTCTTCGGTAGTCCATTTCACCCTGGCATATAAACACGCCTGGTCTCTACAATATTAAATTGTTATGTGCGCTCGATCGGTACAGAGGGAAATATTAGCTGCCGGGCATACACTATTAGGATAAACCCCGTCTTTCCCCTATACGTACACGACTTTTACGGTCTCTCGCCGCCTTTTATTGGACGTATTTCATAAAGTCAGTCTTGAAAAGTTCGATCGCTGCTTATATTGCGCGCGCGGGCAAAATTTATATACGCACCTCTAGGAGAAAAGCCGGCCTTGAGTCACTCTCTCTCTCTCTCTCTCTCTCTCTCTCTCTCTCGCGAAATTATGCGAAATTTATATATATATATATATATACACCATAAGGCGACTGAATGAAGGGCTTAATCGATCTCGATAACCTTTGTTTATCCCCCGCGAGACACTTGTTTACGTGACCTAATGATGCACAAAATTGCGCTGTAACGAAATCGGATCGGGCCGACGTTGTGTGCGTATTTGTCTGTGTGCGATCTAAATAACCGCAAGTATAAGGATACGAAGAAATTGATCGATTCGGGGTATACGTGTGTGCGGAAGCTTTGGGTTAGGGAATGGAAGAAGACGAGAGGAACTCGATAGAGTCCGTTGTGACGCTCTGTGTGTGTGTGTTTCGGGTAGGATTTATAGTTGTGACGTCATACTCTCTGCTTGTGTTGATACTCTGGGAAATTGTGACGTGGAGCACTCGAAACGTTTTGGCAATTTAGTATATAAGGTGTTGATTAAGTTGGTTCCTTTAGTTGTGGTTGACTTTTTATGAATGCAATGTTTTGTTTTTTACAATTAATATAGGGAAAATTGTATATAACTATTAATTAAGGGAGTTTGTGACTCGCTGAATGTTGTACGAGAGAAAAGTATGAAATTCGAATTAAAATTTCGCTGTATAATTTCGTTGCATTAGTTAGACAGTAGTATTATAAGAATATACGTTATTGCCGCAGAGAAATCAGATGGAAATAGTAAAAGGCTTCTACTGGCTCTATCGTCTTTCTTACGGGCGAGCAATTTATGTTCCATTGCCATCGTAAACGATTCGCGATGGAAGTATAAAAAATTGTAGATGGAAAGAAGCTTATTTGAAAGCGTAAAATAAAAAGTGTATTAAGCTCCGATGACAAGAAGCAAAGAAACGAATAGTATAACGTTGTACAATTGCACTGACCTGAAAGGATATTTTAAAAGCATAGTAATGCATTATTTTCATATGTCACGACACTTTATATGCTTCACAGTGCTGTACTTAATGTAAAAACTGCAACAACTTTGATTTTATTGATACAATAAGCATAACTTTTATCATGCTTATCCGTTCTTCACGAGATTATCGATGAAGCTGGAGCCGGTCCATTTCATAAAAATGTTATATTATCTCGCTAGAAAGGAGCTGAAATACTACACCGAATACATGCTTACAGTGTACAGCACCGGTTAAATAATTTGAATCGAGCCTTTACATATATAAAAGTATTATACATAACAACTAGGCGACACCAGGAAACTACCTGTACATACACGTGCGACACTTATTTTTAAAACCAAGAATTATGCATTCGATTATCTATGTTCCCGAGTCTCGCCCTCCTCCACTGGAATTCTAATCTAATCGCGTTTTTCGCCGCGATCTTGAGCGAAACTCATTTAAAACTGTCGCTAGCAAAAAAGGAAATTAAAGCCACACAGTCACGTGTATTTTTAGTATAATCATTTACATAGATATAACAAAACCGACATTACCCTTTTTTGTTGTCAAATTTGAAAACTGTATAACAAAACAACTTGTAGCCACAGACGCTCACGTAACCGCCGCCGCCGCGCTAACAAAAACCATAATTGGCCAAACAGTGGGGCAAAAAACGCGCGGTTAGAAGTAAGCGAAACAAAAAACCTAGCGTTTATCCGGTGAATTCATCTGCCGGCGCGAGTTGCGAAGCTAAGTCGATCGGAACGCGCATATGTATATATACATAGTAGGTGGAAACAAAAAGTACACCTACACCGCGAGTATAAGCGCGAGATCTCAGTGCCAAGGTCGAGCGCCACTAAAAAGTCATCAGCCTTACGAGCGCGAACGCGCGTATTAGAGTTGTATACCACGCGCCGCGGCACACAGCCAAGAAAATACGCATAGCGCGGGAAAACGCCTGACTCATTCTCGACAACTCGTGCGGCTTCTTTTTAAAGGGGATGCGTTTAAGAGAGGAGGTTTTATTTTTTTTTTTTTTGCGTTGCAAGTTTGAGAGACGAATGATTTTCGGAGAGGGAGGAAGGTTTGCGTTAGAGATAGGGCGCGAATTACGGATCTTTTGGTGTATCGCTGAGGAATTTATTGCGGAGGTTGCGATACGCGCTGACTAAAGTGCCAAATCCTTTGACTCGTGAATTAATTTTGACTTTTTTCCTTTTTTTTTTTTCACTGAAGCGAGAAGATTTGTGAAGGTTCGGTGTATTTACGAGCGCGGGGAAACTGTATGTATTATATGTTATTGTAGGTGTATGACACGATTATTTCGATTAGCAACTTCGATATTTTGATAGCTGAGCTTTTTCTTTTGCTACTATATCTCGTAGATATAATACACTGATAAGCTATATTTAAGTTTTTATTTTATCCGATGATATACATAGCAAATAAAAACTAGTCGTGACATATCGGTATAATGTCGCTCGAACTAATATACACTCAAACGATGAACAAATACATTATTCTCTGCGACGTATCATTATCAAACTCTGCACCAAGAACCACATCCAAAGCGACCTTCAATATCGATCAAACCACGAAAATAAGTCCTTTACGATATTCCGAAACTCTCAAAGTGCACAACATGAATTTACGAGAAAGCTCGGGTCCGCGACGCAGTGCGCGCATAATATGCAGCTCCCGCAGAAATAGCGAAGTGCACGCGCGGTAGCCTCATCAATTCGATTTATTAATAATCGATCGGGCCTGTGTGTGTGTGTGCATGGAGCGAGAAGCGGTGGAGGATTTCACCTTGGCCGTGCAGAAGAGAACGAAAACTCGCTGCGTGAGAGAGCATAAGCTATTTATTTGCATATCGCAATTGCATCGGGTCGAGAGAGAGAGTGTAGAGAGTCAGGAGCACTCACGTGCGGCCGGAAGAGCAAAGTCAATATATATATATATATACATCTACAGGCGAGCACGGGTGCGGTTCGAATTAAACGTCTTGTGTGTTGCGCGAGAGAGAAATTTGAACGAATGCGACCATGAGCTCTAAATTTTTTTATTTTCAAGGTGAAGGTAGCGAATACATTTGATATTCTTGTGTATTTAGGAAATGGTTAGTATCGTTCTGATTGGAAATATATGTATTTTCTCTTGTTCGATCGGGCGACAATAGGATATTTAGCTTGGAGTTAATTACTACAACTGCTGGGATGTACGCGAAAGTTTGCGAATGAATTTTTAATTAAATTAACGGGGTCGCGATTACAAAGAGAAAAAGATACTATACCGCAAGCAAGTGTATTAAAGCTGGTTTCGACACTATTCCAGAAAGAAAAAAACTCAAGGTGGAATAGACCCAACGGATATATTCTCCAGTTTATTCAAAACATTCTTTAGCGATGATAAAATGAAAATTCATGACTAAATGGAAGGCCGCGATACGCGTCTGTTTGTAATAAGAAAAGAACATATGTATATTTTTTCATACGTTAATATTATTGCCGAAAGCGTACAATGATAAGCAACTTATACAAACGCGTTATCGAAGCGTTTTCTGTGTGGCCCTCCCCTGCGGTGTATATAACACGGCGATTCACACGTCGCTAACTAGCATTTCCATTTTCGATCTCTTCTACGAGATATATATACGCAATTATCTCACGCGCTGTTGTTCTCGTTATCTTGTATATCTGCAAAAGTTGTCAAAGTGTCTTAATAACCACAGGTTTGTAGGGAAGACTGACGTTGGCATCGATTAATTAGAGATGGCAAAAAAGGTATAGCTGTTCACTCGTGTTACGTTTTTTTTCCAAGGATCTATATTGTTTTTATCTTCGCGCTACGCAATGAATCGATTATAATTCTTCGTTCATATATAAGTAAATTCACCGAGGTATAATATCAATTTCTATTTTTCGTAAAATAAACAGATGACTGCTGGTGCGAGAGTATTGAACAAGTGAATCGTCGACTCGAAATATAGCTATAATGTTATTTCAGCTGCGAGTTGAACATCGTTGAGATATTTATGCCATAAGCAGTACGCATAATACGCGAAAAATAAAAATAGCAAATATATGAAAAGACGACGATGCAGTTTGTCGCGACGAAGACGGAAATGGTCAAACGCCTACATCCAAACTCATTCCGCATTGCGTATACAAAGCCATCGTAAAAGGACACACATATCGGCTCATAAAGTCAACTAATCAGGAATTACATACGCTCGCGGCGAGCCCAAGCGCGGCTGAACAAAAAAAAAGACAAACAAAACTATATACGCGAGCGTACAACGTCTCTATATCCCAAGACTCTATATACACTCGCGAAGACACGAAGCAAAGTCGCGCTTGACTCGCCAAGGTAGATATAATCAGCTCTTAGCTAGCGACTCGATAAGACCGCGTCTTGTAGAGTATAGACAGACACACACACACACACAGACACACGACTACGGCGTTGCCACACTCTGGCTAAACTGGATAAAATACGTGAATTCCAGCTTTTACCGGATACAACCGCCGAACGCCGTCGTCGTCGTGTATGCGCGCGCGCGCTCGCAAGAACAAGTCTCTGTGTGCATGTGCGTGCAATAATTATTCGGAACAATCTCTCTCTCCCCTTCTCTTTCTCGTTGTCGCGACTGTGTCTTATCAGCGAGGATGCGAGGATATAAACCGAAGTATGTATGTGGAGGGAAACGCTCGCACGCCAACGAGGCGAATGTACTCCGCTTGGCAGATCGTCAAAGCGCAAGGAAAGGTGCGCGCGAGCGGTTGTTTCGTTATGGGATAATAATTTTGTAGCGTGAGCGCGTAATGATTTTGGGTCTGATTCAAATCGATTGTGCAACTTCGCAGGCCGTTGGATTTATCCAGCGGCATATTTACCTTTGTCCTTATCCTAATACGTTACGTAAGAATAATAGAACGAGATCGATCAATCATGCACCTATTTTTATCGCCTGATTAATAGTGGATAATTTAAGTCGATTAATCGCTTCTCACACGTACGCGCGATTCTAAAAGAGCGTAAAAGCGCAAATAGAACGTGAAATACCAAGGCTGGGAGGTAATAAGCTTGAACAACGGGACTGGCCGAAATAGCTTGGAGCACGCGTGAAGATGCGAAAGAGAGTGGCCGCACCGAGCTCAGCTGTTACTACTTACGTCCGAGTACACAATCGAATATACATTGCGTGGAGCATTCGCATAGCTTCGACCATTCACTCGTGTGTTACGTCGACCAGCTAACGTAAACAGACGCGACCTCGTCGGTTTCTTTTTTCTTCTCTCTCTCTCTCTCTCTCTCTCTCTCTCTCTCTTGTTTCGTGCAAAAGAAAAGAAATCTGAAACGCGCGGTCTCGCGGAAATTCCAAAAACTATAACGGATCTTGAGTATGTATGTGTTCTTTTTCCGCGCTATCCAAGTATAGACATTATGAAATTCCAGAAGCGGGGGGGGGGGGCAAATGTATCAATTGGCAAGTGCTCAAAAATTCTCTCCGAATCCTAACGTGCTTAATCATCATCGGAGAGATAGAAGATCGCGTGTCGTGAGCGGCGTTTCGGATACACAGGAAATACCGGCTGTCGTACAGAGGCGGCGAGCTTTGTTTACTACGCATTCCCGCCGCTTATAAACTGAAAAATATTTCAGCGGCTCGGGCTGTCGATAAATTTTCATCTCGACTTTCTTCATTCATAAAGTCGGCTGAGAGTCGTGTATACATTTGTTTGTACGCTGACTGATTTAATATTATATTCTTAGAAGATCGACAAAATGTTAAGGAAAACGATAGATAATAAAGAAACTTTTAAAGATTAGACGTACTTACAATAATAAATTTTGACTAAATAGTATTCCGTAAAATTAATTATATCCATATAATTTGTAAGACTTCTTCATTCAACATTCAATCCCATTAGGATAAATATTCGTCTGAAGCTCGATCGATTAATATCACTCTAATCATTACGTTAAATTGAATAATTTTCCGAATAGAACCCTTTAATCGAGCGATATACTTATATATTTACCGTAAATATCGTTTTCTCCGAAGGCATGAAGAAGCTCTCGGGGCCTCTGTAAAAACAATATTTATCGCCGTACGAACCATTCGCCCGGCGCACAGAGCAGATTAAAAAGGTTATGCGATGGGTATTGAAAGCTTCCCATTCGCGCATCTCGTCAAAAGTAAAAGGCGCGTATAATCGTGTGTGTGTGTGTGTGTGCACTTGTAAAAAGCTCCCTTTCATCCGGGCACTGGTTGCTCAGTCATCGCGTGCCGAAGCCACGATCGAATTCGCGAACGTCCGCAGCCAGCGAGAGCCTATAAATAATGTCGACGCGTCGTTTCCCCCGTGATTCCACTCCCTCCCCCGTGCGAAATCGGAAGCGGCATATATTTATAGGTCGATGCGAAAAAGGCGCGAAGAAGTATTTCGATAGGAAGGAGAGAAAAAAAGACTTACGAAGAGCTGCGCGAACTTTGCGTAATTGGGTCGAGTGCACTTTCTTTCTCTCTTTCTCGAGACTGTGCATATAAATCGGAACGGAAATAAGACGTCGCGCGAACGATTAATGTCAAGCGCGAATGATATAAGAGACCGTGATGCCGCTGTGGGAATTTGGAAATTAATCATTTGGAAAGCTGCGTCACTCGCGATGCTTTTTATGTATATTTCTAGGTTCGAGGGATTTTGGTATATTTTGGTTTTGACTTGCGATATACTTATCGTATAGGGAAATCGAGCAACGTTCGGATCGTTATTTTGATGGAAATGTTACCGTTTTTTTTTTATTTTTTATGCGATACTCAAAGTAAACGTTTCAATCATATACGCATCAATATTTAAATGGGTATTCAATACGTATGTGAATAAAGTGACTATAAATCATTTCTTGCAACTTGGGAAATAAGATATACCAGCGTTATAAAGGAACATTAATGTCGAAGGTGGCCTTTTAGCTTAAATTAAAATTAAATAATTGTAATCATTTATTCATTTATTATTTTTTTTTTTTTTTTTAACACTTTGTAAAATAATATTAACAAAAAATGTTGTGCTTTGAAAACGATTCCTTTTAAGTAGAATGTCTAGTAATAGTAAAGATGACATGAAAAGGCGGTCCTAGCAAGACTTAAATATTGTATTATGCAATATTCTTGATTCACAAACTATTCATTAATAAAATCTTCAGTATTATTTAGTTAACGAAGGAGCACACAAAATCTCATTTAGTAACACCGAAATTTTACACTAAACAGAATACAGTAATGAAAACATCGCAGCAATATAACGTTTTTTTTTTTAACTTTTTCTAAAGACGAAAGCAAAGCACGCCATATACGAATTCCCCTTTAAATGCCTTAATTTCTCCATCTCCATAACCCAACGAAATTCGACTCTAAAAAAAAGGAAAAACTTTTCAAAGCCGCAACAAGCAAAGGCCATGACCTAAATCATATTTCCTTGTCGGTCGTCGTCGCGCCGAAAAGCCCCAGGAGAAATAGCGCTCCGTCTCCGACGAAGACGACACGTCGGGGAGAGAGAGAGAGAGGGAAAAAAAGTAAGAGGGGAAAAGATCCACACTGAAGAATTATTGATACTGCCTACAGGCAGCTCGTATTAGCAAATGTTTACCCTTGGGGAGGATACTCCTTGTACTGTCCTTCTTTTACACTCGTCTCATCGCTAGTCTCTCTCTCTCTCTCTCTCTCTCTCTCTCTCTCTCTCTCTCTCTCTCTCTCTCTCTCGAGGAGCTTTTGTTCTCAAGGTCGAGAAGGTAAAATACAGAGAATGTAATCTACGCAATACGTACCGCACGCTGCTATTTCTTCCAAGATTTATTCACGCGAGACTTTATTAAGCGTCTTCTTTGTCTTGTAGATTTGATAAAAAAGAAGGTTTGTATGATCTGATGGGATTTCTTTTTCGTGCTTTCAAGCTAGGGGAACTGACTTGAATTTTAGGTGGTTACCGTGTCAAGGGAACCAGTGATATTTAGAAGGTCGTTGAAAAAAGTATCAATTTTTTTAGTTTTACATGATGGATGAGTTTGTCGAGTTGAGAGAAGATAATAAAACTGTATCTATGGGTATTTCGGAGGTCGTTGAAAAGAATCAAAGTCAAGTTAATCTTCGCGAGTGCACTAAAAATTAAATTTTCAATGTCAAAACGAAACGACTAGAATTAATCGCTCTGTGCGCAACTTTGCACTGTTTCCTCGGTTTTTACGGCCAAACCGCGAGCTTTACAATTCCAAAATAACACAGGCAGAAATTGAAAATAATTTTCTACAAAATGATAATGAAATCGTAGGATTGGAAATAACCATTGCGATTCATAATAATTTTTAGAGTAATCGCACAGTTATAGTGAAACGTTTTAATAAATCATTTGGACAAATAAATTGACTCTTTATGGGCCAATTTATTTTTCAAATGAGTCGGACGGAAAAATCGCAAATCAGCGTCTAGCGCACGTAACGTTAATAAACGAAGATTCATTGTCTTGTATATTAACCCATTTCTTCCCAAGCGGCCATTTTATAGTCGATTGGTTTTTTCCCTAAAAAATTGTCGAAAAAAAAATAATAATAACTAATAGCACTTATCCGAAGTAAAATTGTCCGCTCATTATGATTCTGAAGTCAGAATGTCCAAAAATTTCCAAAGGAATTTTCAAAATGGCGGTTTGTATTTGATGAAAAATCAGAAATACATTATAATAATCAACTATAAAATGGCCGCTTGGGAAGAAATGGGTTAAACCACGAGCTATCCGAAAATTTGCAGTGTATGAAAAGTGCACGTATCCGCGGTATTTACGCGCCACAGCGGAGCTTTTACCCGCGTTTATTCCTTCATCCACCGGCGCTTATCCATCGCTTATAAATCGTATATATCTCAATAGATTTTTAGAGTAGAGTATCAATAGAGTGCGGCGCGCACTTATTCGCCCGAAAAATCTATAATAAGACGCGCGCGAGACCGATGGTGATTCGGTAGCCTGGTGCGCGGTTATACACGAGAAAATCTGCCTGCCCCCGGCGCCTTTCGAGATAATCATATTCCATCGCCGAATGACGGAATACGTTTATGTGTGTATCTATCGGAGGCGTGTAGTAACCGCCAAAAGTTTTTCACGAGCTTGCGGATATATATACGACTGGATGTTATTTTATGTAGGAGCTGCATTTTGTTAAGAAAGTACTTTTGCATTTCTGAATTTTGACGATCTTTTTATTTATTTGTTCTTGTTTCTAGTTTAGATTGGAGACTAAAGTTTATGCCGATCGTTGGTATTTTTGAAAAGTGTCTTGCAGGAGGATTTTGTTATAGCATATATATTGGTCAACTCGCCGGCAGAATTTGTAATAAAAATTTACAGTTCAATTTATAAGGAAGCTGTATCATGTAAATTTCATGTAAGAAGTCAACGCAAACGCAATTAAATACGGAATATTTTACAAAAGCATATACAAATAGCAAATGTGTGGCACGTTTTTGAAACACATTCGAGACTTTATATAGTCGAACACTTTCAACCGATACTGTACTGTAAATGTGTACGTATGTACTTGCTCGAGCTTTTCCACGTCACTTTCCTGATCGAGTCTGAAATGTGCTTTCGCGCAATAGATATTCACGCGCGACTGTGTGGTACTATAACGCGCCACGTCGAGACGTTCGATTCGATGAGTTCTGATGGTTTATCGTTTATGGTAGTGCGGCGGTGCTTGCGACGATATTAATATATTTCGTGCATCCAATTTGAAAACTGTAGCCAATTTCGAAAGGATTCATTTTTTTTGGATGACATTTGTGTGGAATGAAATAGTTTTCAAAGCTCTCGATGAGCATTTTCTTTCACAGTATTCAAAATTGCTAGCTATTCGCATAGAATGAGAGGTGTTAGAGGTAAGAAAAAGTGCATGGAAAATATATCCTAATGAGTCTCAGATGTAATTTTCTATTTATTCAGAAGCTATGTTTTCTTACAGTGAAAAATTTTCAATCGCCTTTTAATTTTTTATAAAAAAATGCAGAGACTGTATATTTTACTCGGAAAAAGAATGAGAAAAAGTAAAGTTGATTTCAAATGTAAAATTTAGTAGCCACACACTACTAAAATATAAAACTTTTATTATAAAAAAAATCAAAACCTTCATATATTATTTGGCAATACGAACTAATCGAGAACGAAAAAATTTTTATATTATGTGCCAAAATGCTTCGATATTTCTCATTCGCGAACCTATAATTAGCAAGGCAAAACTCCGCACGTGCTTGCATTAATTACAGAAAAAAGAAGCGCAACTGATTAAAATATCCGCTTCGAGGAATTCGATTTATTCGCACGAAAGTTAAATTAAGAAGATGTGCCGGACTAAAACAAAAGACTGACTATACTTTGACCACCGAACTTTCTGCTTTCAAATTTATTCTCTATCGTAAAGTGACCAATCGTAATTACTCTCTTCGACTTTTTTCCAATTCTTTATAATGCATACACGTGGAAAGTATAAGTTACATATATATATATAAATTCGGGAAACGCCCACACGCAGCGCAGCCTATATGCTTGTCTGCTAGCTCCGAGTTCTTTTTTCCCATTTTACCCACGCACTTCTCCCCCGAGATATGTTCGTGGAAGCGTAACAGTTTAAGCAGGTTTCGCAATACCCAACGAGAAAGTACAGTTATTATATGTTTCTTTTTTAAAAAGGAATATAGTTGTAAACCGCCGGTAAATATAGGTTTTGTATCTTAACTAGTCTTCACTCGCCACCCGTCATCGCTTATATTTGAATTTTAATAGCCAGACTAATTTGTCGGTGCGCGAATTACGAAAGCGCTATTAAATGTTATGCCATTGCGAATAAGCTCGGATCGTCAATTGGGTAAAATGTTAAAAGTCCAGAATACGTCCTTGTCACCGACTGAAAGTTTCACTCTATCTATACATTTTTCTTTTACATGCCTTCAAACCGTGAGTTTAATTGTTTCATTTCAGCCTCTCGGAATAGTCAGTTCGTAGGCGATAATTTTGCATCAGAGATGAGGAATGTAAAACATGAATAAAACGGTGTCATTTCGTTCTTTATATTTCATTCTGACATTTCAACGCAAAGCAGAAAAATTTTCCTATTGTTAATTGTGAGTGAGATTATAGGTATTTAAATCAATTGTTTTATATAAAAGTAGTTTACACTTTTCTCTGTGATTTATTAAATTAGCTCCTAAAACAATGGGGAATTATTTCATTACGTAAAAGTAACCAATGTGTTTATTTTCTGTGATTTAGAGAACCACTAATTTTCAGGATTTTTATATAACAATATGACTTTTCCTATTAAAGTTCTAGGAAATACATCAATTTGTTAAATTAAGGCAAAATTACAGTATTTTATAAAGGAGGAAATGAATTATATAGGTACAATTGTTTTGTACTCAGAAAAATCTTTGATTGAGAAAAAATTGGCATCTGAAAGTGATGAGAAAAATTCAATCAAGCTTTCCACCGGCTTTGTAATAGTTTCAGTTATATGCGTCAAGACTGTAATTTCTGACGGGAGCTCGGCAATCGTATTTTAATTTCGATGTCAATTTAATGGCACGAACTAGTCTGGAGATTACGCGTTAATACTATTAAATACCTAAGTTCTCTTAATACTCCAATAAACTGCGTATGAGCTTTAATTTTATTGAGTATCTCGGAAACAGATGATTGTAGATTTAGACTAAGAGATAGTGACCGATTCTGTGCGATGATTAGTTAACGTCTGCCAATTTTCCTACTTATTATTATGGTTGTAAGGGCCCTAAAAACCGGCCAACTAAAGTGTCCTCGTGGATATTGTTGTCACTATCTGTTTTGCAAATTGTTAAAAAAATGAGCAAATTATAGTTATTAGTTGACATCTGCCATATTTTTTAAATTAATTTTCAAGTAAACAAAACCCG
>UELV01069838.1:1173-18033 GCA_900490015.1 Megastigmus stigmatizans
AAGAGAGGGGGGGGGGGCAAGGCAGGCTTCAGTCAGCTGATGTCATGCAGACCGAGTGCCGCGGCGAAACGAATACCGAGGGAGAGAGAGAGAGAAAATTAAATGATGACTCTTATCGTCTCGTCGCCAGTTTCTCTTGGTTCCCCTCATGCAACTGTTCCCCGTTATGCCTCGCGATAATAATAATAAAGGTGGGCTCTCAAGTTTTATCGAAAAATCATTTATTACACCAGGGAATAGTGGTTCCTGACGAATCGGATTAACGCCAATTGAATTATCATTTTGAACCAATATTTTGTAATAAGTTCTTTGCGAAAGTGCTTATACGTACGAATTAACAATTAAAACCAACCTAATCGATTGGATTATTATCAAATTACTTCCCAAGTCCTGTTCCGATCCAAAGAAGAGACTAAAGTGTCATCAACCCCAACATCGAATCCAGTCTACATCTCATAGATATATACACCGCACACTGCAGCCCAGGAATTCCAGCTCCACCAAGGCAGCACTAACAGCAGTAGCAGCAGCAGCAGCAGCAAAGGCTCGCGAGAAATTTTCGAGAGGATAGAACGTATACCACGCTGCACTGGATAACTATTGGAAATCCGCAAGCGGAAATAGCCATAGCATTCGAATAGTTTTCAATGACGCCGACGCTCGCGGCGGCTGTAAGAGAAAGAGAAAGAGATTGTGGGGAAACGTGAGGCTAGGCAGCGCCTCGACATCGAGATAGACTATTTCCTTTTGCCGAGATGAAATGTACATAGAACGTGCTGCGGCACAAGATCGAGAAATGAGAAAGACAGAGACAAAGTGGAGTTGGCGGTAACACATTAAGTACGCAATAAAAGTATAACAGAAACAGCTAGTATTATAATTATAATCAATACTGTGATTATTTGGATTATTGTACAAATTACTCTTTATAACAGATAAGTTGTATCCTATATACACTGCTTGCGAGGTTGGGATCTACCTATGCAAAACTTCCGCACTTCTTACGTACTTACGTTCCGAAAAGAAACTTGTTAGTGTATTTGGCAACGCTGTACGGCTAAACGATAATATTCAAACACACACTCGTAACCTTTCACAACCTTTAGGTATACAAATCCTTAGGTATCTGTCGTATCCATGAATTACATATTTATTTGCAATACTATTTCCGTTTAATACCGCTACAACTTCAAATTGACGCATATATATGCATTCTGTTAAAACTGTTAAAAGTAGTTAAGAGTGATTACTAGAAAGGCTGGATTTGTTTTAATAGAAAGCTTGTTTAAAAAGCTGTAGTTTAAGGTATATGCAAGATACAAAACATCGGTTACATTATAGCTTGTCGTAAGATAATGCATGAAAAAATGTATTTTATACTGCAACCATAAATAATTGAATAAGGTTGTAATGTCGTGTACAAGAAATTAGTCAGCGCCCTCTGGGCACTCTGAGAACTAACTATCATAGCCACACGCACGTATAAGTACACCACGATACATAACCTTAAAATTATTGTTTGGGTGTAAATGCGCATAACGAATATTATGTGTAGACTTTCCACTCGGTTTGACTATTTGCAGAAAATTCCAGGTTACATTTCAATGATTTACAAAAGTCCAATAGCGAATGATGGTTTGAATGTATTAGACACAGTTCGTCATATATTATTCCTATAAAGATGAGAACGCGATGCGTTGTTAGGCTGCTGCACTCTCTTATCTCGGTCCGTGCTGTTTGGCAATGACTAATTAGCCAGATAAACTGCTTATAGCACAGTGACGAGCAGCAGCAGCAGCAGTAAGGAATAAATTAGAATTTAGGTCACTAAGCTTAGTTGAGCGATTAATGTCTTAATGATAAGATTCGAGAGAGTGATCTTGTTATTTTTTTTGCGCCGTAGAATAAAGTAGATTAACAACAGGAAGTAGGAAAAAGGTTTGCTTTAGAGACTGACAATTATGGATACTGAAGCTATAATTAGAAATAATTTCAGTTAATATCTTTGATTGCGTAGATCAGTTTCGGACTGTCATTATCGTTTTGAGCAAAGCAACAAAGGAATCATTTCGAATAATCGAATTCCAGCGTACTTTTTTCGAGCCACGAACTTTCCAAGTAACCTGAAAATCCACGCACGATTAAAAAAAATGATAAAGAACTTGTAGGTCGTGGCCTCGAGAAAGAAAATGGAAAATCACGTGTACGATAGTTCGTAGAAAGCACGAAAGAAAGAGAAAAGCCGATGTTTCAAGAGGAATCGGTCTTGCCCTCGGGATTAACAACTGCCGGCATCACGGGCATCGCGGAGAGCAAAGAGAATGCCGGCGAGTGGCATATTTTCGTCGTTTGATTTTTGTACACCTATACAGCTCTTTCAATGCATACACGTACGCCGCGCGTATGTGTATACCTGTTGGTCGAGAGCCGCGCGCGCGCGCGCGACAGGAATTTTCGAAAGTTATCGCAACCAATAAATAAGCAGCTTTATATAGAGGAAACGCGCCTGTGCCACCTTATATATACATGTGTCTGTGTGTGTGTGTGTGTGTATGCGTGTGTCTGCTTCAGTTTGAAAATTTATTTTGCAGCCTATGCGTGTGTGCGACGGTCTCTAAGTGTGTGTGGTGCAATGCTGTACCTATATTATGTATAGGAAACAGCCGTCGAACGTTTCCAACCGTTATAATATTATAAATTATTACGCTAGCCGTGAGCAAACGAGAGATCGAGTCTGACACTTTTCTTTTTTATATAGATTAATATATAGAAGTTTTTTCGTGAGCTGACAGCATGGGTTTTGTATAGGTATGTTGATTATATGCCGCTAAGCACTACATGTTGTAAGGGTTTAATTGAATATTATCTATTCCATTTTAATGCAAAAATTTTGTGCCATATATATTTATATTAAAAAATGATATCATTGCAGTTCAGCTTAACGTTTATGTATACGTGAAAATTAAAATTTACTTTATCCAAAGCTAGCAATTTCGTCCGCTTGGAGAAATACCTAATTCTAAAAAGAATCTATAAAATTCAATAATGCGCGATAAAGGAAAAGATCCCATTTCGCTATGCAATTCGAGTCGATGCTGAGTCAGCGGGATAGAAAAAAAAAAGACCGCCGCCACCGCCGCACGAAAACCGTCGATGATTTCACGAGCCGAGCTCGTAACGCTGTACACACACATAATATCCTCCGCGCTGTAACAATCAGTCGCGCACGATTTTTCACACTCGCGTAGTTGTCGCGTTAAGCATATGCTCCACGGCACAACTGTAACATGCGATCTTTAATTCATAATATATAAGCAGTGTGTACACAACCAGCCGATTTCTGGCAACTCAAAAGTTTCACTGATCGCTCCGATAAAATGTATATAATATAAAAGCTCTCTCTCTCTCTTTCTCTTGCTCGCGAGTTTATAACGGATGCGTAAAGAGGCTAATAGACGTGACTCGAATCCTCGCGACAACCGCACGACGACAAAGTATGAGCGGACTATTTATACACACACACACACACACCGCCTGCTGCTTCTGCTGGCAAATGGAAATTTCAGATTCATCACTGTAATATGGCGGCGTGAAAGTGTGTACATAGATGTGCGTGTTAATGCGTGCGAGTGTGTATGTTTCGTTCGCAGCGGGTATTCCGTTAGGCGGGAAATTTCTGACAGCATTGCGGCGCGGCGGATCTCTATGATTGATTCGATAATTTGATTTGAGGATGCCACGCGGATGTTGATGCATTGTACAGATTTTTAGCGATGTGAGAAAATTAAGCAGAAAGATAAGCAGCAATAGTCAGCTGATTGTAGTAATTCTTTTCATCGATTGCGTTAATAACCAGGATTTTTTTAAAAATAATATAATAATAATATCTCATATAATTTTGTTTGATTACAGAAATCTTCATCATTCACGCGCAAGACGTTTTTTTGTCAAATATTTCTTAATATTTCAAAAACTTCTAGCACATTAAAAATATCCTCTTTCATATTTATGAAAAAATTCAAAGGCTTTCGACTGGCAATAATAATAGATTTTATTTCCGATAAAAATAAACCGCGCCACGGCGCGGCATATCGAATAAACCTTCCACGATCGCCGTGCGCGCGAAGAAGAGTTTCGCGCGCATTCGCTCGCTTCATCCTCGTTTTATTTTTACACCCGCAGTGAGTCACTCGCTCTCTTACACATTCCCAATAACCCTTCAAATCTCTTTCGCTCTCTCTCTCTGTCTTCTCTTCTCTCGCGTGCATTTCCACTCGAAATAAATCTCGCGCCTTACGAATCCCAAAATATTCACGAAGGATCGCGTGACAATATTGCATATTGTATGCTAACGGACATACGTATAATGCTCTCACTGCACACGCGGAAACAGGTGTGTTGCGGTTTTGCGGACGATGCGCAGTCAGTCTTGTGTGTACGAAGGGCTTATACGAGTTAAATGTACGTTGGGCGTGCCAATTTTTATTATCTGAGACGGATAATAAGCTTATACCGACTGTACGACTTCATTTGGGTTACTTAAACGACACATGGCCCAATCTTATATATCGTAAGGTTAAAAGATATATATTTAAATGTTCTTTCCGGAAAATTCATTTCCGTATATTATGTATAATATTTTTATCCAACCAATGCTACACTTCTCAACGGAAATCTAACAAAAACCTCTCACTCCGGCCTATAAATAATTCAATAAGAAAATAAAGCCCTCGTCTGAAATTCTCTTAGCGAGTACATGGCGAAGACAGACTACTAGAGCTCGCTTCGTTACGTTTATAGGCAACGGTACTCTCTATCCAAGGTAGCGATGCGCATGGCATCGTTAACATCCAATCGCTTATTCTATCTCATTCAATTCGTAAAGATCAGATATCCCATTAGATGAGACTGTATATATATATATATATATAAATGTACAGACTTCGGCGGCGAACATCAGCTCTTCGATGGATGTTGATTCCCTTCACGAACTGTATATATTACTGGATGTTTTAGCAGTACGCGATACAACAACCCACGCGCGGCTATCATGTTGAATGAATTCAGAAGAAAAAAAAAAGGCAAGGGATCGATTTGCCGATGGTACGTGTTTTCTCTATTAACGCGCGATAAGATCTTTTGGGTGTGATACATCAGGATCGACGCGGAATTGTGAACTGGTTGTTAAAGTTACAGAGAGTGACTGCCGCTTTTGTAATCAAGTGGCGCGCGGAAAAATGTTATGTTTTTAGGTTATTGTACAAATGAATTATATTTTCAATCTGTATAAAGTTAATATAGCGAACTTTCGAAAATATAGTAAATTGTTCTTTCAATTCAATGACAAAAACGATTGATGACGAGCCTATATACTTATAATTATGTAAAGAATGGCTGCACAGCAAGAGGTATATTTCACTGTGACAACTTAATTTAAAATCATTGCAGAAATAACTAAGTTATTTTAACAAAGTTAAGCTTTTCTACATTTAAAATTAGCACACTATTCTTCAGAGTATATAGGTGACAAAAAAAAAAGCCAATAGTGCAGCATCTCAAGCTGAGCAGGTGTACAAGTGCTATAGACCTTAAAACAGTTTGTACCAAAAGAATTCAATAAACAATATAACAAACGCATCGTGGGCATAAAATCCAAGCAGTCGCAGCTGGCGCCAATAGCAGCCCAACAACACACCCACACCTGCAATCACAACCATTCCCCCATACAAATCCCTCCATACATTCCACGCGAGAATCTCCCAGTCAAAGGTGCTGCAGCAGAAGCAACAGCATCATCGGCTTACTCTCGATCCAGGTAAGAAGCGCATGAGCCACTCGAAGGCGAAACAGAAAAAGCCAGAAGCAAGAAGCAAGAAGAAGAGGAAGAGCCCAAAGGTGAATCGGACAAGTGCAGCGGATCGGCTTGTCGAGCCCCTCCGGGGTGCTGGAATGAATGGAGAGCGAAGAACCTGCCGCGCCACCTGAGCAACAAGTATGCATTGTATACGTGAGCATTGCGACCGACCCGACAGCATCGAGGGGGAAAAAAACTATATATATATGTCTACACACGCACACAACGCGACTGGAATCTAGTTTTGGCTGTGAACAGAGGAGTAAGAGAGAGATGGATAGATAGAGAGGGAGAGAGAGAGGTTGAATCTCGTTTTTGTATATTTTCTCTCGAGAGCGAGAGAGATAGGAAGGGAGAGAGAATTCACCTGAAGGGGAAGCCGGTGAGGTCGACGTACGTATGAGCTCTCGGAGCTGTAAGGCTCCCCAACGTGTATATACATATACACACGCGGTCGCTCCCTTTCGTCCGTTTTTTTTCTTTTCTTTCCGAGTGCAGGGGATCTTTATAAGGAATTTTTTTCCTCCTTTTTTGTCGGGGCCGCCAGCGCTCAGGCACACACGAGGTAAGCATATACACAAGAGTCGGTCTCTCTTTTTTTTTCTCTGCATTCTTTTCGCCGTCGGCTCGTTTATACTTGCTCTCTGAGTCACGCGCGTGTGAGTGTGTGTGCGGCCAGTGACTTGGTTTCGTTACTGCGGGATTGTTGAATCGCGTGCTACGGCGCTGAAGCGCGCGCGCGACTCGAGATCCTTACTCTCCCGCGTCTTTGAAAAGGAAATTTGCACCAGTTACGTGCCTTATACATGCCCAATTTTGAAATTAATTTTTGTTTGCGTTCGAAAATCGTGTGCTGATCTGTATTATTTTGAAAGAGTATATAGTGCGCTTCAAGGGATAAGAGATATCGAGTGTAAATATTGATATTTTTGTTGAATCGTTGCTTATATATCGATACGCATTAGCTTCATTATCGATCAACCAGCTTGTAATTGTTCTTACTATATGCGTGGACGCACGCGAAATACTTTTTCCACAACCGCGGCTCCTACTGCACCGCCACTGCACCGCGTGTCCCCCGCTCTAAAAATAACAGAACTTTATGCGTTTCTCTTCCGTTCGCAGAGCCACCCGCGCGCGGGCTCCTGCCGCATGAGTCGAGGAGATCTCGTCCAATATCAGTGAAAAGCCGCGCGCGCGCGCGCGCCGTTTTGTTGCAATAATGCGCGAGCGTATTTAAACGGAGGCAATAAAAGAGCGTGTAATTTCCCGAGAGGAGCGCGCTCTCCGTGTGTGCACCGTGCCGCAAAAATAGAATGTGGGTCGCGCGCGCGCGCCGACGAAAATGCACGCGAACCAGCTATATAGTGGATTTGTATTCGAGAGCTGCTGGAATTCGTTTCACTTTCTTAAATAGGTGGCGAGAAGGAGAACGACGAAGGTCCAGCCGCGCGTGATTCAGATTTTTCCAACTCTCTCGGTATATAGCGCCTAATCTCGGGCTGCGGCTGGCTATATACTTTTTTTCCTCTCTCTCTCTCTCTCTCTCTCTCACTATCTCCAATACTTGCATGGACGGCGCCGATGAGCACATCACGAAGTCAGTGAGTGCATGTATATATGCATCCCTTTATATATGTATCCTCCAAGTCTCGGTTGTCTATACAAACGTGCTTCGTGCAGTGCGTGTAACGCAGTGCTCCTCTTTCGCCCACACGTGTGTCTGCAGTTGGAGAGGAAACGAAAAGGGGGAGCCCTGCGTACGCGAGAGCGTGTATGTGTGTGTGTGTGTGTGTGTGTGTGTATACCTGCGCGCCACGTCCTTTTTCCCACGCGAAAAGCTGAGGAAAAGGCTCGAAGCGACAGGTTATACGGCCGATGAGGTTTGATGGAACCGACCTTTCTTCCCTCTCTCTCTCTCTCTCTCCTTTTTATGTGTCTTAAATGTGTGTGCATGTGTGTGGGTTTTTTTTTTATATATTCCTTTACGATGCACGCACGCACGGAATCGACGCGCGCGAGAGCTGGAATTGAAAGTTTTTCTTCACTCCGGGTCTCTCTCTCTTTCGTGCACATCAGGCATTCTTCCCCGGAGTTGCCGAGATTCTCGTCTCCTTTTTTTTTCTTGTTTGTTCGTCTTATTTGAAAGACGCGAGATTCGCGCTACTGCGATGTTTATGAGATGTTTTTTTTTGGTTTCGCAGATTTTGTGGGGCTAGATATGTATGGAAATACTAAATTTTTTATGTACGTAAATTGAGCTGCAAAAAATAAAGTTTGCAGTTATTCGTCCGAGAGCGGAAGGATTGAATTTAAATGGTATAAAAATGTGTTGGCTTATTATTCAGATTTTACCACGGTAATTTTGAATTATGGCTAATTTATGCTCTAGATTCTAGGTAAAAAAACTCTGGTTGGTTTGATAAACTACAGCAAGAAGCTAAAAACTGTTTTTGGATACTAGGATTTATAAAGTGGTATTTATTAAGGGTAAATAAATTTGCACACGTACACGAGAAGATGCTAATAGCCGACCACTTAATTTAATAGTAACTATTAATTGATTTAAATGTGCTTTATAATATTTGGCACAAAGAAGAGAATCGATTTTTCCAAGAACTTTATTTCTTTAATATTATGAGTAAGGTGTTTCATTTCAAATAGCAAAGTAATAATTATTTCACTTGATTCAGATGAAGGTCACGTATAAACTGTGATTATTCCGATTTTGTCAAGTAGGTGTGATCTTAACACGAATCATACCTAATTATTTGATGACATCCTCCATTTTATGTGTGCGCGCACATCTTTACCTTTTGTAATAAATGTATTATATTGCACTTATCCGGTTTCCAGTTGGGCATCTCTAAGTTTTAGTTGCATTTCAACTGGCGAAAAACTGGCCACGACAATTGAGAAATTGACCAGCTGGTTCTGCTAATTTTCTACCAGGGTTACTAAAGAAGTGCTAAATGTGCACTTTAAATAAACAGTCTTATGTCTAAAATTGTCATCGCTTGATTCGACAAGATAGAAATCAAAGCCTCGTTAATTTTCATGAAATATATAACCAAGAGCCATCGTGAAATTTCAGATATCAATTTAACGATTATTGAGCAGTGAATATATATTCAAAACGACCGAGTAATCGTTACAATACAGGTAAACTCGGCTATCTCGGGTTAACGAAAAAATTTTGGCGAAAAAAGCTTTTCTTATCAGAAAAATTGCACGTACATAGCGGCAAATTCCGATGGCTCGTAAAAATCTGACATTTAATATAAGACATCGGGCAGTCCATACACACTCGATTATTATTACCGCCAAGTTCGCTCAACCACTTATCTTTATCTATGATATGAATAATTTAAGAGATACTTAAAATCGAGCGTATATGCCTGGCGGAGTAAGCAAAGATCCTGTGCGAGAGGCAAAAGCGAGAAATAATCTCTCGAAACAAGGTTGACACTCCGACGACGATTCGACGTAGTCGTCGTTGTCGTCGCGCGAGGCGTTTATGCAACCGAGTAAACCAGCTTCTTACCACCAACAGAGCGAGCAAAGAGAGAAAAGAGCTTCCGAAGCGTATACACACACACACACACACACACACACACACGTGCAATGTGTATTATATGGACTCATGTTGACACGTGAATCGATTTGCCGAAATCTCTCAAGTCAAATATTAAAAATTCGTGAGATTCCGTTTAGCTCGCGTTATGGTCGACCTTGAACACGTTTCTTCCCTCTCTCTCTCTCTCTCTCTCTCTCTCTCTCTCTCTCTCTCTCTCTCTCTCTCTCTCTCGTGTATTACGAGCCGTATACATAAAAAAGGTGGAAGATTCGCTGGATAACTCTTTCTTTTTTCGCAGATAAAGGATACTTATGCAGGAAATCGATTGACTATTAAAATATAAATATGACTCTTTAACAAAACGAGTTCTTTCGCAATAATGTCGCGCGGAAATGATCCGTTCTGAATTATAATTTTATGGCTTATACCGATATATAATAAGAGACCGATTATTTCTTACTCCACAATAATACCGCGGCGTACTAATTATTTTATGGTCCTGCAGTCCGTTTTCGTCGCCCTTTATTTTTAAATGTCAAAAGCGTGTATATAGTTTCCAAAATTTTAAAAATTTAATGTCACTCGAATGGCTATATTGTACATCAGAAAATCGGTAGCGCTTATGCGACACTTTGAAAAACAATCGCCATTATTTGTTATGCAGGGTAAACACGCGGGGACCAAGGTTGCGGTGTATAACTCGCTCGATAACTCGCAAGAGGCGAGAGAGTAAAAGACACACTCGCTGTCCTTATTTGAATATCTATATATGTTATACTATAAACAGAGACCGACGAGTGGCCGGGACACACACACGCATAGTATAACCGACAAATCGTTCCGTTACGAAAACCTTCCGAGCTATATCTCTAAAACTCAAGCGATACTGGAACATATTATAGACGAATTTGTTTTAGATAAGCTAGACGTATACGCGAGGGATTTTCGGGATATTGTTTGACGATCACGTGTTACGGTAGTATAGAGGCAAACAACGTTATTATTATATCTAATTGCTCTTATACGAGACTATGAGCTATGCAGCAGAAGTTTGAAGTCCCGAACGCAATGATAAATCTCAGATATAAAACGCGAATATATATATATATCTCAATCTCTAGATGTAGCATTTGCTAAAGCGCGCGCAAGGGACCTCCAAGTTTATAAATAATTCACTCGAGGCTCTTCGCATACGTAACTAGACGATCGCCTAGGCAGATGGAATGTGGACATTTCACAAACAGCTTAACATAGTTGCACATTTTCATTATGCATTCTATACTCAAAGACATCTGAATCCGTAATCTCACACGCGCGTTATTATTACGAGAAGCCCCGAGCACAAAAATCATCTCTTCCGTGATATAACAAAACGCGAAAACAGTATATATCGCCGGGGATGCATCTCGCATTTTGGTCAGTATTATAAATGCATATAATAATGGCAATAATGGTGAAAACCGGACTGCGCGAGCATACCGTATAAAAATTAACTAGACGCTTTACAGTCTAAGAAAACGCTCGTCTATATATATATAGAGATTCCGATCGTTCGAAGTCACCCGTTAAAGTCTAACACGTTCCATTGCTTTGCGAAAAAAAGGAGATACTCCAAATATAATAGAGCAATGTAGTGCTTCGAATAGCCACATGTACATACATGCAGCCACTCGGATATCGCGTAATGGTCCTGAGATAAAATGCGACTGTGCAACTTGCGAATCACCAAAACCAAAAAAGAGAAAGAAAAAAAACCAACGATATATATATATATATATGTATCCGAGCGAGATCAATTGAAAAAAGCCCGAAGATCAGGTCAAATAAAAAGGCGGCGGACACTAAACGATGAGCTGCTGTCGTCAGCATGTGTGTATGTGTGAGCGCGCATACCTTTTATGCGGCCTGCAGAAAACGAGTCCTTTCACGGGAGAGAATATAATGTACCGTTATGTGCGCGCATGCAGCCTGGCTCTTGGTACTCACACACATACACACACGGAGAAACGACGCGCCCATTCAGAGTCGATTTTGCCGCTGCTTCTGCTGGTCTCTCTCTCTCTCTCTCTCTCTCTCTCTCTCTCTCTCTCTCTATCTATATATATACATATATACTCCGACATTGTAGCCGGAGGAAGAGAGACGCGTGTATTCCAAAGCCCCGATTACACTAGGGGAACGTGGGACTATGTAGCGTATGGAGCGATATAGTGTGCTATATAATATTTAAAAAATTTCGCAACTTCCGAATCCAATTTCTGTTGGATAATATTTACACAAGTTTATCAAATTAAATTTGAAGAAATAATTAAGGTAATAAGTTAAAAAGCAATTTTTTTTAAGGGGATGTGTTATGGTCGAACAGATTCCTACCTTACCGGTTCTTACATTTAACGAAATATATAAAGATAGAAATTAATTTTTGGAAAAAACTCTGTCACCATCTCGATAATGATGTAAACATTACGTGGTTCAAGTTTCATGAAATTCCATCCGTAAATCGCAGTGATTTTTGTCGTCGAAAATTTCGGAGATAAAAATCGCTGTGATTTACAAACGAAATTTTCAACGGCAAAAATCTCAGCATATTGTGGATGGAATTTCATGAAACGTCAACCACGTAAGATTTACATCATTACCTATAGATGGTGACAGAATTTTTTCCAAAAATTAATCTCTATCTTTATATATTTCGTTAAATGCAAGAACCGGTAAGATAGGAATCTTTCCGGCTACACCACATCCTCTTTATGAAATGACTTATATGCCTGGCAAAGTCAATTTTGATGATAATTCAACTACAGAAAAAATAATTTAAGAATTCTGAATACTGCTTCTAAATCTATTTATATTATTAGTTTTATTTAATATACTCCACAACTAAACCAACAAAAAAGATTTATTTTACAATTTACAATTGCAGACGAGGGCGATATGAAGTTTTTGAGCATCCTTCACAAAACCACACTTTTAAAAATTTGATTTAATTTAAGATTTAGAGTTTAATTCTTTCGAAACATAAAGTGATATAACTGCAATCAAATAACCAATAAAATCCAACTATTTTTAAATTGCTATTTTAAAAATTCAAAAATATTATCCCTATTACACCGCATTGTATACTGGTATAAACCACCATTATAGCAATATGTGCGCTTATATAGGTATATCGTTGGGTACGAGTTGTCTTCTTAGTCGGCTATATTTAATAGCGATCTTAGTGAAGTATATGTAAGTAGCCGAGCCGCTGGGTGTACGCATACCGGAGTTTCTCTCATCGATTCTCATTACGTATACCGCGACTCATTCCGCAAGGCAATCAGGATGGAATGGGAGTTTTATCTATATACATCGCAATATTATGTCAATTGTGGCAATTTACGTTTGGAATTGGTTCAAGTTGGGCCGTCGTTTCGAGGAAAGGCAGAATAGCAAAAGCTAAACATTCGAAAATGCGCGGTGCTTCAGGTTCACTCGTGTGTTATATTCGCCAGAGCGTAAGATTTTCAGCTGCTCAGCGTCACGAAGCTGCTCTCTATTTTAAGACGGGAACTGTGCGGGCTAATAATGTTTTGGAACCTTCAAAACAGCAGTCAAGTCCAGTACAATCCAGAGCCGCGCACACAATTCCTCCAAATGTACTTGAGCTTTCGCTCTCTGGCAATACTCGTACGAACCCCAGTTCACTTGAACAACTAATTTGAAGACGTGAATTTTCTCTATTGATCGATCGGTTCGGAATGTTAATTCCAAGACTTTCGTTCAGTTTGTATCAGGAACAAAAATAAACGTTCTCATTTCTGTAGTTTGAAATGATCAGTAAATGCAAACTTGTATCACTGGGAATGTTAATCACTGATACAGGAACAAATTGTAAACAATTTCAAGGTTGAGACCTTCCAGATGCTTGCCCACATAAATTTGAATTATCTGGAGAGTCGTGGAATGGCCTGATTAATAATCTGAAGAAAAAAAATGCAAAGCGGGTCACGCGCCACTGTCTTGCATATTTTATAGAATCATGTTTTGATTCATCATTTTGACGGCAAGAAGAGAAAAAAGGCTATCTTTCGATCTTTATATCGAAAAGATTTGATTTCATCCTACTTGAACATCTTTACAGTTGTTTATAACTCAGACACGAATGTAAGAAAAGTTAAAATGCCTCATTTTACTGATAAATAAACAATGCTATCATTTTCCTCATTGCAAAGATTAGACGTAAGAGTCACTTTTCTACTTGCGGCGAGCCGTATCTTTTCCAACTTCCACGTGTGACTCAACGTATTTCTATAATCCTAAAGTTCCAAATAGATCCTTCCTATTAGGCTCCAAACGTCTTACTTGTCCTCAATCCTACAGGATTATATACAAAATCCAAACTCTCTCACATTTTCTATTCTAAACGTGAGAGAATTTCCATTTCCTGTATAACTTCCAGACTCGTAACATACAGAATCAACTCGAAGCAGAGAGTTTAGTTTGCTGGGTGTGTACAGCACAAGTATCATCCGAATGAGCTCTCAGCGTCTGTCCCGGAGAAAATGTGTGCGCCTTGCGTGGCACACGTGTTAACTGCTACTGCTGCTGATGCTGTTGCTCCCCCTCGACAGTCCGAGGTTTCCGTTTTCCCCCTTACCAAGGAAGGCCGAGGAGGCAAAAACTCGACAAGGAGAAAAGACCGAGTAGCTTGGCTGTACACGCACACGTGTATGCGTATGTATATATATATATAAACCAAAGTGCTTTTTTACGTTGGAACATCGAGTCGCTCGAAATTCTCCACCTCGAGCGAGAGAGAATGTATATTCTTGTGCACTTCTTCCACGATTTTATGCGTTACTATTAACCTTTCGATAGGCATTGTCCGAATCGCTTTAGCTCGTGAGCAAATACTTTTCAAGACGGTGTGACGCGAGTATGGAGCGAACGATCCATGGCTCTTTTATAGGTATACTTGAATATTTAGTGGCGATGAAGCTGGGGGAGAAAATAACTTTTAAAAGTGTAATTTGTTCGTTTGGGCTTCGAAGGAGAGAGCTTATTAGTTTATGATGCAGCCAAGTTCAAAAATAACGTTTTCGGCTCGCCAACCTCGCGACAACGAAGGAGGGACACCGGCTTGGTCCTCGTGATTTTTACACTGGACTAAGGAAGCTTTTACGATTATGACTAATGCATGTAATTGTATACTCCTAATGAAACCATACTCTGAAATCTATAGTTAAATAGTTAGGCAGAAAAAGCGCTCCTAAAATCATTGAATTTGACGCCTCAAGTATACATATTGGGGAACCAGTCGCCTGCAGCACAAAAGAAGAAGAAGCACGTGGGGCGCCGAAAAGCAAGAGCCAGGCCATCGTCTCCCTAGCGACTTTTACCACGTCGTATAAAACGCTTTCTCTCCCTCTGTCTCTCTCTCTGTCCCTCTCTGCATGTCTCGGCATGTTGTCGAGGGCGTGTGCATCGGCAGCACAATATTTTCTGGGCTTTGCGGGAGTAAGACAGTCGCTCGTACACACACACACACACACACGTTCTTCTACTGGGAGTCAGCCTTCTTTAAACAGACGCGTGCATGCGTGTAGATGTTGGAGAAACTTGCAATAAGAACTTTGACTCTCTCGCGTGTTTATTATTCGATTAAGTTACACCGCGCGTTACAGCACTATTCACGCTTTTTATTATTGCGTTTCTCGAACTCACCGTTCATCTCCGATCCTTTTTCACGGCTTCATATAATTCTCGCCTAATTGGTTTTAAACAGTTTTGCCGAAAATAATTCTTCCCTGAAATACGAAAGATTTCGGATAATTAGTGTATAATTTTAAGGAACGAGAAAATCGGGGTGTTTGTGACTGGGTCAAAAATATCATCATCCGCTTCATTTGCAAAGATCAAAGCGTCGCTTTCGATGAAAGCTGTACCGCAAAAGAATGCGGGCTATACGCGTGTGGGTCTGTGTATTAACGCACGCCCACGTGGCACGACAATTGCTATGCGTACGTAATGCACATCACGCCGTAATTGTAATTTCATTTCGTGTGTACTTTTCAAAGAGCGTCCACGCGACTCCTGATGCACATTATCATGTACCCGCCTCTCGCCGATGCATTATATCCTACTTATATTCTTCTCTTTAAAGAGTCATTTTTCTAAATTATACCAAATTCTATCGTTGCGTGTAGTCTTCTAAAAATGTCAGTTTTGAAACTGAAACTTTAAAAGAGAAATTAACGTTAGAGGAAATATATAATTTATGTTATACGTGAAAATATTTAAAATTACGATTTTTCACGATTTTTGGAAAACGGTCGAGTGAACATATAATAACTACGCAATGGTCGAGAAAAGTTCGGGGAATGAAAAAAAAAAGAAGAAATAGAGTGCGAAAGATGCGCATGACGCAAAGTTTAAATAGTAATAAAAGATCGGCACGCGTAAATGCGACGCGACCTTAACAGGCCAGACTTCCTCCTGACTCATTGCATCGTCAAATCCGCGCGTATATACCACCAAGTTTTTCGATCGCTCCTTATTCACCCGAATCCAGCAACGTTACAGCAACCTCGTTTCCGAAAATTAGTCAACATCTCATAAATACAACTATCACAACATAAATTTCTGCATCGGTAATACGTACATATATTCATTTATTGAAATAAAGCGAGCGTATCGAGCGAGAGGCGGTTAGATAATGAAAATTCCAACGGTGCATAATTAATTCCCCGCGATCGGATAAAAATCGCGAGTTCTGAATTACCTCGGCGATGCTTATCGTCATTAGCGATCATTATTATATCATAAATACACATTAAGTAACGCACAGCTTAATCTCGCTAGCAATAAAAACAGACCTGCGTTGCGAAACGCTCTTTTATAATCGTTAAATTAGATCGCTGCTAAACTTCGTATAGTTCGCGCGCCAAGTTGATAAGTTCTATAGCAGTTCCATGGCAGGCCGTATACTAATCTCTTTTCCTCTCTCTCTCTCTCCTAAAAGACAAAATTGTTTTTCATATGCCCGCACGAAAAACCGTTCTGGCGCACTGCAACAGCATCAGCAGCAGATCGACGATCGTATATTTTTACATTCACACTTCGAGACAATTGACTTAACCTACATATTAATCACGCGAGATTCGGTCTTCTAAGTGCTGGAACTTCTCTAGAATCTCTGGAATAAGTAATTGTAAGCGATTTGAGGATCAATCGAATTCGTGTGTTTAATTACATCACAAATGACGCTCATGAGACAGAATGAACAAGATCGGTTACCGTACTTCTTTTCGCAAATAACCGCGTCTCTCGTTATTTTTTTTTTTTTTTTTTTTTTGAAACAACATCCAAACGGCTCGATCTCTCCAAGTTTCGCCAAATCGAAAAACAAACACAGCGACTTTTCTCAAACACGCATACGCCCCCCCCC